>CAAKHG010016889.1:34790-47393 GCA_901007715.1 Dactylopterus volitans | reverse complement strand
ATCTATTCAATTACTGCATCAAATGTCGGCAGGATGAACAGCCTAGCCAACGGTTACATCAGAAAGTTGTTGGGCTTGCCAACTGCTTTTTTTGGGGGGGGTAACCAAGCTAGAGCAGAGCATTTCCATATGAAGACAGTACCCCAGGGGTGCCAGGAAGGGATGTTACTGCGAACAAACACATCAGATCAGCAGACATTTGGGGCACACCACAAGCAGACTCAGATATCTGTTAAGGGTGGACTTAAACACCTTTCCATGTCCCCGGAATCTTACCCAGTGGTTTGGGTTTGACGCACGCCTGCCCAAAGTGCAGCATCAAGGCGAGCCTCCAGCATCTCTTACCAGGAAGTAAGGTGGCACTGACCATGGAACGTTTGAGGCCTCTGGGTCCGATGCGAAGCTGGCTCAGGTCCTGGAGAGATGTAGGGTAGCAGCAGAGCTGTGCAACATCAAGGTAAGCCTCCAGCATCTCTTATCAGGATGTGAGGTGGTGTTGACCCAGGAACACTTGAGGTCAAATGTCATGAGCAAGCTCTCAGAATTTGGGCAACTCTTTGCCCCAACTATGATGCTTCAAACTTTCAATAGTCCAATAGAACCATGGTGTTCTGCGGTGGGAAACCAAAGATTTTGATTTGTTTAGAGGTGTATTATAGCAAGTCCTCGACCATGGAGGATGCCAAATTTGCCTATATACAAGTCCAACCACTTTACAAAAGCTTGAACTGCATTTTCATTTAGTCTTTTTCACCTGTGCATGTGGGATCATGGAGAAAAAAAAAAAGAAAACAAAAAACTATTGAGCTGAATATCACCAAATGTAGAGAAGGAGAGTGGAACTTTGATCAAGTTAAATCTAAAAAGGCATATCTGTTTAATAAAGAGAATTACTGGACTTCATACACAAATGACTGATAGTTTCTGTCAAAAGGGGTCAAGGTGAAGTGAGAGGATGCAAACTAAA
This sequence comes from Dactylopterus volitans, assembly GCA_901007715.1. Classification (NCBI taxonomy): domain Eukaryota; kingdom Metazoa; phylum Chordata; class Actinopteri; order Syngnathiformes; family Dactylopteridae; genus Dactylopterus; species Dactylopterus volitans. Next base: position 46,426 of record CAAKHG010016889.1, on the reverse strand, counting down.
AATTCTCCAATAAGTGTCACTGAATTCTACATACTGAACCTCAATTAGACTTAAAGTGCAAATGCAATTGAGACCATTACAGAACATCTAATATGTGCATTATAAATACAACATCTGACTCAATTTTGAACAGATGTTCCACCATTTTCACTGTTACTTATCAAGCATTTAGTTCCACAGATGTCTTGAAAGGCTGCCCTGGACACATCTATGATGCCAAAGTGTTTGCCTATTCAGACCTTATCATCACAAAAGAGGAGCACCAAAACTGCTACCTTGTCCCCATAGAGGTACTAATTTGTTGTAGTGTACATGGTAGGTGTTTTTCAAACTACACCCCATCAGCTATATGTGTCATTGTAATATTCCCTCAATACAGGGTTGTGGATGGGGAGCAGATCACAGCACATGTCACTTGAGACACCGCTCACCTTTTGAAGCAAATTTTAATGAGTATATTTGTCACGGACCAGTATGGGGACACCAGGACCCAGAATGCAGAGTTTTGCAAAAAGTTAAATTTATTTACAAAATAACAACAAAAGTTCTTTGTAACAGGGAATCACGTTCAAACAAAGTGTGACTTAAAGTAGCAACTTAAATACAAACGGAAAATCACGAGGCTCGAGGTTAAAGTGTAACAAAAAACGGAGACTAAGCTTGAAAACTCACAAACCAAAAGAGGATCAATGGGGGTTTTTCCGTGTGGCGAGAGTCAGGAGAACGAGGATAGTGAATGAGCCTTGACATGAGTAAAGTCAATAATCCCACGCTGGAGGCAGGGGAAGGCAGTTTAAAAAGGCTGACAATTTAGGCAGAACTAGCTGCAGGTGTGCCGGTGAATCAGCGCTCCCAGAGATGGCCCCGCCCCTCGGCACTCGCGGTGGGGGTAGGGGGAGAGAGGTCAGGAGCAGAACTACGCCACACAGAGACAAAAACAGAACCACAACAATATTTGCAAAAAGAAGGTTATTTCACCCAAACTCTGACCAAGATGGCTGCTAAGAGGGCTGCTAAGATGGCTGCTAAGAATGCCTCTGGGGGCTTAAAGATGCTTCATGAAGAGGAATGACATTGATGTTAATCTGATGCTGAATGTTGTTGGTGTTTGCTGCCTTCTGCATAATGTATATGAAGCACAAACATTGTGATGGATCTGAATCCACCCCACACTGTAATTTATGCAAGAGTCTCAGTGCTTAAATAGGATTTATTGTGCATATCCGATTTTTTTTTTGTACATATCCGACAGACATGCGCAAAACAGCAACAAAGGCATGGCATGCAGCATGCTGCCATAAGGAGGTAAACATGCAGGCTACTATAGTCAGAGTTCATGATTTCAAGTTGATGCGCAGGGAAAGTCAGCAAACGGAGAAAATGTTCACAAGGTTGAGGATCGGAAGACACGTGTTTAATAAAGGCCGTTTGTGGAGCAATTTGCCCATTTAGTCATCAATATCATGGCTGCAGTTGGGGTCCCTGGGGTTTCGGCTCCCCCTGTGCCGGCACGGCCACTCTGTCAAGCAGCTGTAGCAGCTGATAGCTGCCTTTTTAACCCAGCACACAATCAAGCTAAATGTAACACGGGTACATGATCAGCCCAGGACCACGTTGCTTTGTTTCTTTGACTATTAAGGTTTGTTAAAGTTTGATTAAAAGCAGTACGTTTTATCTGACAACACACTGATTTTCCACCCACGACCTCAACAGCACACACACACACAAAGTGAAGAGGAATTATTATTATTGCTGCTGCTATTAATAATATTGTGACATCTATTATTATTATTATTATTATTATTATTATTATTATTATTATTATTATTATTATTATTATTATTATTATTATTGTTACTATTATTATTATTTATTAGATATCACCATGCTGAATACATCACAATCAGAAACAAAACTATAAAGCAGCTCTCATGTTATACAAGTAATAAATAAATAAATTCATGAAAACAAAACCTCCATTAGAATGAAATCAGTTCATTCCACTTACAAAAGGATATGTTTAAACATTCAAAGCTTAATATGCTCTCACATAACTCAGTCACCGCTAGTGGACGTTACCCCCGACTAGCTCATGTGTTCACAGTATGGCAAAATGTAATGAGGATCCAGCACTTTTAACAAATACTTGAAGCTGAAAAAGAAAGAAAAAAAGAAGCGGGGGTCGGTCCTCCTCTGCGGCATACTGGCGCATAGTCACAAAAATGGAAATAGTCTCTGTAGTGTCTGTGGCTCTGTATGCTTTCATTCTTAAATACGGGGCAGATAGGTTGTGGAACGCCCTGTCTTTTACTGAGCTACAGGAACTGGCACATCCGGGTGATGCTCTCGAATATGCATTAGCATGTTCAGTGTCTTTCCACTGATGGACTGCAAAGCTGTTGATTAACACCAACATGTTGTCCATTGATGTTGTGCTCCACAGAGAACTCGAAACATTCCCACAAAGTGATGTAAAAGAAGCAGGCAGGTCTTCTCAGTGCTCCTCCTGTATGTCTGAACTCATGGTCGTTGCTCTTCTGCTTCTTGTATTTTGATTGCTTTTGCTTGTCATCTTCTGTTGTTTGATGGTGGTCGGTAAACCACTTGGGTATGAAGTATGGGTGTGACCGGCCTCTTTCCCCCATTCAGGTGTATTCATTGTATTACTGTACTCGCTGTGGGGTCATTCCTGACTTAAGGGTTAGCACACGGCGATTTATTACTTATTTAAGATTCAAAAATTCGCGGTCCAACCTCAGAAGGAGATGTTGCAACCTTTGTGTTGAATAAAACAATCATTTTGACATCTGTACATTTCTGTCCCATTATTCCAAACTGTAAATTGAATTATGGGCTTTCAAATATAGCAGGAAGTTGCAAGTAAACAATGGACACATGACGCATCTGTGACAAACACATTGTCATTTTGTGAAATACTTGTCTCGACTCCTCTCTAATATCTTGTCCTCATCTCCTCTGCTCACATCTCAGGTGGGAGGGACTAAAATGCAAGCAGAGGAGGCAGGAAAGGAACAGATACACTGTACACTTACCATAATGTGCATGTTTACCATTGAATATAGTGCAGTGGCCATGCAATAAGTTTTCCCTTCAGGAGAAGTTTTATCTTCAATTTTTAATGAATCTGTTTAAGAGTGGTGTTGATGTATTTAAATGATTATTACTGGGATTGCAACTGTACTGGGTTATACATAAAGGTTATGAATGATCTACAGGTTTAAAATTAAATTAAAAGAAAATTACATGTTAGATGATTTCTTGATCTACCATTTTTTATTATTATTACTTTAAAGCTAAGCAGCCGAAGAACATCATGGAAATAATACACAGCTCAATGTAGACATACAGTGGATAGCAAAACCACCAGAGAACTCCTTTAACTTGGATGAAATGAAATTACAAACTTGCAGAAATTTAAGAAAATCATTGTGAGTGGTCCCCAACTGATTTTTAGTTGCTGAAATGGTCCCAGGTGGTGCACTCCTCACAAGTCTCCAACTACCTGAATGCCTCTGCCATACCAGTCTGCCAGGCCAGTGATCTGCCGATATAACAATCATTGTATTAAACGCCTCATGTTATTATCAACATTTTTGTGTTTCACCACACTCAACATCATCACCTATGTAAACTAGAGTATTAAGGGAATAATCACATTATGTATGCAGCATAAAAACACCTGATTGACTCCACGTAAGCCCTGTGGTCCAAATAAAGACTTTGGAGTTTCAATTGTGACTCAAAGAATAATTAAAGCACATTCTTAGATGAGTTCATATCCACTCATTTGCATGCCAGGCGCTACAGTAATTATGACAGCATTGACGTGCATAGGTAATTACTCGACGTATTATTAGTTTTAGCTGCAGTTGGTGATAATGCATATTTAATAAGGTAAAACGTAAGCAGAACAGTCGTTGTAGCAGAGCAGACAGTTCTATCTTCTCATGATGGTCGTGACACAGATGACTTCTATGCCTGCCATCCTGCATGTGGAATCTGTTACACACTCACAAAAACACAGGACCCGAGTGCAGACACAAACACAGCAGCAGAAATACAGCTCCACAATTTAATTTTCAAAGAAGTCAGTGACTGTTCCTGAATGGGTGAGCGGGGGCGTCTTTGCAGGTTGACTGGATGAGAGTTCGGAAGCGTAGCGCTCAGTGAGCAGATGAGTTGGCAGTGTGAACGCTGGAGTGTCCGGAGGTGAAAGCAGGATGTGGTGACAGAAGCAGGAACAAGCAGGTGAGTAGGGCACCTCGGACATGAAGAGAAGATGATGGTCGACAGAAAGCAAAAGGAGGATTCATTCTGAGGACTTAAAGCTCCACAAAAGACCACAAAAGTGAACTTCTGTTACTAATTCTAAACATAGAACAATCTGGTGACAACTGGGTAAAAAACTGGGGTTTATGTGTGGCGTAGATGAGTGTGATGTCAGACGAGTGTGATGTCAGACGAGTGGGCGCACGGCGTGACTGACGAGGCGGTGAGTAGCAGGTGTGTGAGAATTAGGCCGAGAGCTGCGAGGGAAGATGACGACCACACACAGACACAGGAGGGAGGGGGAAACGTAGGAGACGCCGTTAAAACAGAGACACATAATTCAAAGCTCAACAGAAAACAATATTTGTAACTAATCCTGACTTTGCATGCCAGTGATTTGGGAAAATTGACAGTAATTAAATGAATACAATAGTGACTGGAATTAATCACACAAGTTTTCTCTCAGGTAATTGGTGACTGACTTAGTGAACCAACTGGAGGACAATTTTTTTTCAGGAAGCAAGCAGCCGCTGATTTGATTAAGGAGTTTTAATATGACTAAATTGTGTAATTTCCCTTGTTGATCCCTCTGAGACAATGACTAAATACACTAATGCAATTAGTGAGAGTCAAACACAAAAAAAAACAAAAAAAAACAAACAAAAGGATTTTGCTTCTGGGGTGCAATGCTAGTAGTGATCAGTAAAAATTAATGAACAAATAACTTTAAACTAATTATTTCATGACTGGAAAAACATACTTGAAGAATATTAGGTTAATTAGGTTCATACTCAAAGAATATTAGTTTTTCTCTCAATATCTTAAGTAAAGCAACAGAAATGAAAAGGAAAAATAAATCCATGTTAGTGTTAAACAATAGCTTGAAGTGTTTTGTGTTTTTTTTTTTTAATTCATGTCGACAAAAATGTCTTTCATGCTGAGCCCTTTTTTATTTTTTTTGTTGTAATTAGTAACATTGCATAAGACCCATTTCACATTACAAATGCTGAAGTGATTCGGTGTAGATATTTATTTAACCATCCAATTCCAAATTCTTTTTCAAAGTTAATTGTTTTTTTTTTTTTTCCATTCTCACACACAGGCACACACAAGTTATTTTATCTGTAAGTGCTGATTGCTTGAAAAACATCACTATGATATCATCTCAATAGAAAGATATTGCACTTTGGCGCAATTAAAACAAATTCACACTCCCGCTGTCAGTGTGCCTGCACTCGTGCAGTCGTCTAATTGCTGTAGGCTACAGTAAAGATGGCATCCTTGTTTCCTAGAGCTACATTACGTATTGCTATCAGTTTAACATTTTTAATCTACCCCATGAGTGTGGTTAGTGCAACAAAGGTGAACTTGATCATCTGCTGAGAGAAACTTCAATGCCTCAGAGGATTTTGTCCACTGAGAAAGAGAAAAGACACATGGTGAGACTCCTTTAAGAGCTCGCAGGCTGGAAGTGAACATTCACGGCAACATTTTTTAACTCCTTAAATGTGATAATTCAGAGGTAACTTAGAGGTGACAAGCTCAGAAATAAAGCCTGGAGGTGATATTTGGTTTTCGTCTCCTGTTTCACGTGAAAATGCATCAGTGTGCTTGCGCTTCTCGTTAAATCGAAGACTCGCGCTTTCCCACAGGATCCAGCTCCGTCACCACTGGAGAGTCAGGACCTTTGATGTGTCGAAGGTTGACAGGTGAGTCCCAGAGCGCTGGCACTTCTCTCGCAGTGTTATCTCCATGCAGATATCCGCAGGATCTGTTAGCAGGTGCCATTCAAAGGTTTCTGGGAAGTACCAGCAGTGGGTTGGCAAACTGCACTTGACATCTCCCTGACAGGAGACAGATGGGTCCTTAAGGTCTGTTTCCATTTCCATAGTCTTTGCAAGGATCCTGTGCTATGGGTATGCATGATCTGTTAAACGCAGTATTTAGCTTGTTGAATTAATTATTCAAATGAGGCACACCTATGCTAAGCCACTCACTGAAAAAAAAATCACATTTACTATTTATTGATTGCATAGGTAGACATCTTGAACTCAGATTTAATGTCAGTACTTAGACTGTGGTAACTGAGAGGCAAATGAACATGTAAACAAGTGCACACACGTCACTATGAGGCTCAATGTGGAAAAATTAATGAAATAATTAGATGGATGGAATTAAATGGATTTTGCTACAACTATCATGAAATATAACACCTTTTTTAGGGAACTTTGAACCATTTTTATTGCAAAATATTTGTTAGTGTAGCTTTGAAGACCAGTGCCAAGTATACAGTGTTTCTCTTCGGCTGTACCTCGGCAAATACTGTAGATGGAGTCTAATGTTTTTCAGTCAAGATGTGATTTCTCATTTCAGAGGGTTCATAGCAAACTGTCAGCCTACTTACCCTTCACATCTTAAGACCAATATCAGCAATGCATGATTCATCTGGTACTGTCGAGTTTTCTGAAGTTAAAAAAAAAGAAGTTTGCTTTTTCCAAACCTGAGTAATGAAATCAAATCACCTCCTCATTACATGATGATGCCGACGGATGATCGACTGGCTCGCCATTAATGCTACATGTCACGCTATCCTCTACAATTATTTACTCATGAGAAACATTTGTATAGTTTATTTTTACGCTCAATAACTTCCTTGAAGCAGTAGTGAGGAACTAATTCAAATATTGTTCCTTAAATAAACAATTTCTTGATAAATGTGATGGGGCATTGGTGTTTGAATAGTGCAGGAACAGAGCATTTTAGCACACAACTCCTGTTGGTCTCAATGTTGATGTCAAGTAGATCAACTAGGACTCTTAAAGTGGAACCAACAGTGTTTGAAATGACGCAAGTTAACTTCTCAGTGTTTGTAAAACTAGCAAGTCTTTTCTAGGAATGAAGCCTGTCAGACCAAAAAAGTTAAAACAGCTGTTGAGAGTTTTCAGGGGCATGTAACTGCAGCCTTTGCGCTTGGAATATGGTTTGATCTTTTCATCCTATGTCAGGTCAGTAGAGTGCTCCTCATTGGCTGCGAGGAACGTTAACTTACATGTTTTCTGTCATTCTAACGACATGCTCTTTGTCAGCAGCAGCAGCAGCAGCAGCAAACACCAGACAGGAAACGGAGAACAAATATATGTGAGGAAAAATGACAATGTAATGTAAGGTAATGTTGCAACATGTCAAACACTGAAAACCAGTCAGTCAGTCAGTCAGTCAGTCTGCAGGACATCCATTTCTGGGGTCGGGCTCAGCCGGCTTGTCTGACCATGAGGCATTTGCTCGGGCTGCTGGAGCCAACCACGGGTGCCAAGTGTGTGCTGCTTCCCACACGGAACACAGAGATGTCACTTCAATAGAAAACTCTTCCCATCAATCATACTTCAGGGTGTCTGTGATGCAGTGGGAAAGTTCCTGGGTGTGTACGTGTGGCATCCAGGATCTGTGCATGATTCCATGCCTCTATGCAGATGCGCCATGTTCCACTATGCAATACATCCACCAGCTGGATACTTTCTGCTGGGAGATGAGGGATACCCATGCCACAATTATAAAGAACTATTGGTAGACTAGCCAAATCTTTCCTCCAACCATTTCTCAGACAGTCAGATCCACTGATAATCATTACTCACTCCCGTCCAGCCTGGCACAAACTGTGCCTCCCTATGAAGAGGCTCTCATCTGCCGGCCGCCGCTCGATGAGGGCCCGGCTCTCTTCAGTTGTCCCTAAAATAACATTTACATATAAACACATTACGGCAGTATAGGTGTTATAGTATATGCAAAAATAACAGTAGTAATAGTGCTAATACACCAAATACAAAGATTCTAATCAAAAAACAATAACCATTTTAAGAAATCAGTTGCTATTTCAGTGATACAAAAACATTTTATTTCACGCTTTCACTCACTGAGCTGATTGTCCACACGTTGAGCCGAAATGCATTCTGGGATACATGGCTTTCCAAAGTAAACACAAATAACCACCCGATGCACAAAAACGGGAGGCGCGAGTACACTTCCGAGTTTGAGAACGGCACTGGCAACTCATCAGTATGTGAACTGGAACAGAGCTCCGACTGCCGCTGACGCCGTTTCGCGAGTATGGGAGTGTGCAAGCACAGAGAGGCGTGCACATCGGGAAATGGCCCAAGACTGGCCTCAAGTCTGCCTTGGGCCACCGCCAGTGTCTGAATAATCATTATTTCAGTCACATCCATATTTTTACGTGCTTGAAAGGAAGCGTTTCATAGTCAGAAATTGTTTGGGTTTTGGCCTCACCTTCGGCTAATCTGAGCTCAGGAATATACTTGTACAATCACTGGCTGTGCTGGCGTCTGTATTTTTGCACAGACTTTTCTAGCTTTCAGCATCACTCTCAACAAATTCCTGCTTCCTTTCTTCAGCAGTCGGTGGTCATTTGTAACTGTCTGGACTGTGACAAAAACCAAACTATGGTGTGTGCAGCCAAAAGGAGAAAAAAAATGCACGCTTCATGTGACCACTGACATTCGACTGGTGTTCCTGAGAGGGGGGAAACTGAAAGCATTCCAGACAAAAGAAAGTTCAATACGCTCGACAAGGGTCTCTCAAAATTTTAAAAGCTCCATGCCTGGGGTCGATTGAGGTCCTCAAAGCTCTTCTAGTTCTCTGTGTGAGTTGAAAATAACAAGCTTCATCCTGCTACTGGCCTTTCTCACAGGCTCTTATTCTGTTTTATGAGGTCTATAGGGGACTAATCACATGGAAACATTTGGAACAAGGTAATCTCAGGGTCAGGTTGCTTTGGGTCAGTGTCTCACAAGAGTGTGAGGAAACAGGAGGAAAGGAAGGTGGATAAATTGGAAAGCACAGACTTAAGATTTAGCCTGACACAAAGGAGTAAGAGGTAGTTTCACACTATCGGCACACAGTGTAAATCAATTACACGAAGAATATTCCTCATGTCATGTCATAAATATTTCTTATAACATGTTAGAATTTCCCTCACAATCTGAGAAACAGTGGCTTATTAGGAAGAAAATGAGTCGCTGGTACGACTGAGCAAATGTTCTTTATTTAATAAAACTGTTTTTTTATTTGCTCATTTATTTGTCATAGTGATCCAGGTTTATATTAATGGTTTTTCCTGGTCAATAAATGTGATGTGCCACAGCCATCATGAGAGAGGCTGCTCAGTCACTCAAGCTTCATTGAATATTCCCTCCAGATATTGACTTGCTGGTGAATCAGTATGCTGGATCTCGCTTTCCTAATGGCCATGAAAATTGAATAAAACTTGACTCGTTAAATTCTAAATTAAAAAAAAAATATTTCTGCAATGCAGTAAAATATTTGAAAAAGACCAGGAGTTACATTTTCATGACACTGGTAGATTTATGTGCACTAAATAATCTTGTGTCAAATAGATCTTGGATTTTCTCATGAAAACTCTTCATTACCGGTCAGATTAAAGGCACAGCTCAATATCTTTAAAAAACACTGAGTGAGATGGACATCAAATGAAGCTAAAGTCTTCTGCCTAGCTTTGTCCTCAGCTTTGTCTGATTTTTACAGTCATTGTGCAGCGTGCAGTCAAACAGCATTGTAATCTATCCTCTTTTACGCGATGTGCAGCTGCAGTGCTTTCTGGACCAACAACAGTTCTTCCATCAGCTTAGCTGCGCAGTATCTCCAATTATAAAGCTGCATGTAGATGTGTGCATGCTGCATACAACAAGATTTTTTTCAGTCATTAGGGATTTTGCCACAAGACTTGGAGTTCACACGAAGCAGCTGGTTTCAGAGGAGTTTTTATGACGACTTATGATCACACATTTAAGGACGACACCTGATGAGGGATCACAGACTAACTCATTTGTCAAACCAACTAACGCCAACTGAACGCATCACTCTTACGCAAACTCTTGCGAGAGTAACTATGACTCCAAAAGCGACAGTTTAGGGTGAACAACAAACATGCGCAACAAACAGCTCACTGTTGCTGTTGTTTGCACGGTTCTGCTCTGAAAAATCCAATAAGACGAAATAAACGGGTATGGGTCAAGTTGTGGTGGACTCGACATTGGCAGTGTGGACTCCAGAGTTGGAGGTGAGTGATTAATGTCTCTTGATGCTAGTTCCTGTGTCCCACTCACTCTTTTTTCCATTGGCTGTTGGCAACATGTGTTAGCAGTCGGGTCGGTGCCCGATTACATCCAGAGTCGGCTCAAAAAAATCGATGTTTGATGGAGTACTAATGTGGTGGGGTCGGGTCTGTTCACCTCACAGATTTCTATGCCAACTGCAGTAGACTGGTGGAGAGGCTGCCTGACTGTGAATTGTGGGGTAATATCATGCAAAATATTCTTGGAGTGTGTCCCCGACTTTACCAGATTCAGTCTTCCTGGAAAAGTTTGAACAGTATGGGCACAGTGGGACTAAACATAAAGAAGTCTGGAAAGATACAACAGTGACCAACCAAAGAACCCTGTGATGTAAATAGTATGAAGGACAAGATAAATATTCACAGTGAATGTCATTAAATCCACAAACTATTGCTTATAATTTGTAGTCACCTGAATCAAGCTAACGCATCCCCCTCCACACTTCAAATCAGAGAGGGACACTTAGCTAAAGAAACAAGCTTGATAAGCGTGATGGTGTAGGTCAAACAACTGAGTGTCCGTGAGGGTGCCTGGCGGATCTTTTCTGCCGCTGGAAGACAAGACTACATAAGACAATAAAAATAGGTGTGTATCGGCATATTAGCATGTCTGTTTGAGTCATGCAATGCAAGACTGATGATGACTCCCACATCTATAAGAGCGCTGAACAGATGACGTCTGGTCATCATGGGACAAGACAAAAGTCTCCCTCTTTCCCTCTTTTTTCAGAATACTTCTACCAGAATGTTAAATTGTGATATTTCTATACTAGAAAGATTGTAGTCTGCAAATAAAAACTGACTGTAGGACTGTGGACTGGGAGAGTCATGGACCTTGAAAAAGCACGCACCACATAAGTATTGCAAAAGCATGTCCACCAAGTTGTCGAGCATCAACAGTTCCTCTAAGCAAATGAAACGCTGTGAGGAGGTAAATGATGAGATGAAAACTTAGAGGAAACGGTACTGAGGCACAGTATTCTCAGGGAGTGAAAACACACGTTTCATTCAGTGTCATCAGAGTTTGAGTCGTTCAAAGCAAGTGGAAGTGTGTGCGTGTGTGTGCGTGTGTGTGGCGTGTGTGTGTGTGCGTGTGTGTGTGTGTGTGTACGTGTTAGTATGCATTAAACATATGCATTCTACAAGTGACCTAATTACACATCCGTTGGCGCTGTTCCCAGCTGGTGGAAAGGCGAGTGTC
>CAAKHG010016889.1:10586-22871 GCA_901007715.1 Dactylopterus volitans | reverse complement strand
TGTGTGCGTCACTTACCTGGGGAACACGTGGCACCAGGATGCATTATGGGAAGAAGGCGAGCCGGTTGAGGCAGTGTGATGCTTTGGGCAACGTTCTGCTGGGGAACCTTGGGTCCTGCCATCCATGTGGATGTTCCTTTGACACGTAGCAGCTACCTAAGCATTGTTGCAGACCATGTCCCCCCTTCCATGGAAACGGTATTCCCTGATGGCAGTGGCCTCTTCCAGCAGGATAATGCTCCCTGCCACAAAGGAGAAAACGGTTTGACAAACATGAGTTGGAGGTGTTGAATAGGTAAGGGGTCTATGATGAAATGAAATGTCACTGAATTATATGCAAGTCTTTATAGTGTTGAATCATTTGTGGATGATTGTTCACAAATGACTTGTACTAAAATTTTATGAAGATAAATTTGTGAAAGACCTCATCATCTTTACTCAGCCTCAGACTTGACTTTACTGAGCATTTATTCAGTGCATGATGGGAAGAAGAAAGAAAAGATGTTTTATTAAATGTCATTTCGAAATTGTCACCATTAACATTCAATGAAATGCTCATTCAAAGTGCTTTTGCCCACCAAAAAAACAGGACCGCAGTGCTCAGCCATAAGATCGCTTTAATCTACAAATTTTTCATATCGTCTTAAGTAGCATCAAAGTTCTAAAAGCAGTTTTCCATGCTGTGTGTTCTGCTTGTTACAGTTTAAAGTTATCACCATGTTTATACATGGAAAAAAAACAAACAAACATGCATGGCCCATTATCGTCACAGATGGTCCACATGTCTAGATACGGATGTTTTATTTATATCTTTCTCATTTCGCTGTGACTTAGCCTGGCATATTGTCCTGGAAATTCCTGGAAACTTCCTGAAATTTCTGTGATCATTCAAAATAGATGAGAGTTTGAACAAAGCCGATCTGTAAGATTCAATTCCCAGGCTGAAGAAGTAAAAGGAATGTGGCCCACAGCTTTGAGGTATGGAAGCCCAGAACGGCCGTGGACTATTTTTTGTGCTCTGTTATCTTGTGATAACGACTCAATAACTCTCGAGATAGCAATGACTTTTTTTTTTTGTTAGTTTGTTAATCATTCTGTTTAAAGGCTGCACGTTAGTTGGCACATGCGCACGTTCATCTTTGTTATATCGAGATAATGAAGGAATTCATTTGTTATCACAAGATAACATCCGTTGTTATATCGAGATCATGAAATAAAGTCGTGATCACGAGATAACTGCAAAAAAAAAATACGAGTCCATGGCCGCTCTCGGCTTCCGTATTGAGGACATGCTTGTCGTGTGGATCACAATAAACACAATAATTGTGTGTTGTACCTCGTCTTTTTTGTCAATGGTGCAATGGTTTAATAGGGTGAATGATAAAACCCTCACACACTTGCTTATTTTGGAATTCGAAGCAAAACTATTGAATGTTTTGCACCCAGTAGGATTCAAAGTGATGCTCCTGAAGCTGCAGGCCACAATCCTGGAGTTTCATGAAAGAGATGCTTTAAATACTGTCACAGGAAATCACCTGACTATTAATCCAGTCAGAAAGGACAAATTAATTAGCTTTAAAGGTCTTTATACTTTGATGTTCACATTTGAATGTCACATAGTTACCATTTTCAGATCTCAACATGAGATCAATATCCCTGTGTTTGCTTTGATGTAGATCATTTGACATTTTTAGCGTCCAGTCATCATTAATTCACTGAATTCATATCTTCTGAGTGCTCAGCAGTGCAGAATGCTCCCAGAGGTCATTCAGATTCAATGGAAATACTGTACAGCTGAAAGAAGCATTCTCTGATGTGATGTTCCTCATCATCTGTTCCTGTCCTCCAGAAGCATCACTGTTTGTGGACAATTTATACACTGGATAAGCTATTTTTCGTTCCCCTGGACTTACTGCTCGCATAAAGACTGTATATCATTGATTCTGTAATGTACAATCAAGAAATATGTTCTTTTTTTTCGGAGCAACCTTGGATATCAGTGTTGTCATCTAAAAGCATAAAGAAGTTATAAAGAATATAAGGAAGCAAACTGAATCGCACAGATCAAGAGTGAAATAACACACAGTGATAAGGATTGTGCCCTTCTATTGACTAAAACTGTTTTGAGAATAAAAATGTAAACACATTAACATTCTAGGTAATACAGTTAATACAATATACACACCTGTTTGACAAAGTCTAATGATGAGATGAGTTTTTCTAGGTATATCATGGTACACATGTATTTGATTGTTCCCTCATTATTTCAGCAGCTGATCAACCGATAGAGGACTTTTGTCAACCACAGTATGCTTATATGTTTGGTATGAGCTTCACATGCATGCATGAATCGTGGGCTCAGCCAGAGGGACTCTGTAACAGTACAATGGGAAAACAAACGTGGTTGAAATATGGTCAACAACCTGTCATCAAAAAGAGATATGATGTTCCTATAAAACACTCAGTATTGTTTCTATGATTGTGGCCTCATATATGGAATATCTAGAGTTTCAGACTCAATCAGACAGCTTATTTAGGTGGATGATCACAGTGGGACGACAAAAAATGGCTGTCCTTGAAATCGTGAGTAGAAATGTTTCTCCTAGAAACAAGTTGAAATGAGATGGACAAATGGAGCTTTGAGAGGTCAATTGTTCTCATAAAGTCCGATAGACATCTTGACATTACTTTTAAGGCTGAATTACAGTCTTGAATGGTGTGTAAAGCAAATTTAGTCATTGCTTTAATCATGAAGAAGGGTAAAGTTAAAATATACTGTATATTGTTGCAGTTACTTTAATCAATCTATAGAAATAAATCTGCAACTCTCTCTGGGGCCACTCAGCCCAGGGATGATCAGGCCCTGACTTGTGTCCCAGCAGCACCGACCTAGAGATCAACTTTCTTATTCCAAAGTCACCTGGTGGTTTTTTGTCTTCACTCACCAACTGAGTGGCCCTCTTTTTTGCCACTTTGCAGTCATGGTCCTACAAAGCCGCTGCAGCCCACCTCTGTAGGCTCATAAAATATCTTCTAGTCTCTGTTCAGGCAGTTGTTCATCTGTTATTTGCCATGTTTCTTCTCATTGGCTTCTGCAATGTGCTCTTCCCAGGGCACTGTGAGTTCTGGTATGATTGGTTGTTTTGAACCCTCAGAGGTGATGATCATGTCTGGCTGGAGTGAGGCTGCTGTGATGTGCTGGGAAAACTTCAGCTCCCTGATCAAACTGCTGCTGCCAGTCAGAGGCCTACAGGAGGTCTGTCATTGATTTGGGTTGTGGTGCTGTGGTTTCTGTTGATGTTGCTGGCTGCGACTATTCTCTGAGCAACCACCTTAAGGACCTAGTCATGGTGCAAGTGATAGTGGTCATCTGCAAGGACCTTTGGGTTAACCTCTGAGGTGGTCCTCGGAAGATCCTCCAGCAGAGCATTACTCTCTCTGCAGATGTGTGCTGGGCTTCATGATGTGTGGCCAGGTAATCCTGCACTGCAGCGTACTTTCCAAACTTGCCCATGCACCCTGCTGCCTGTGCCCCGCTGCCCGTGTAATCCTTTCAGGTACATTTTAAGGAAAAATGCCCAACAGCCCTCTGAAAGTTGGATTTTCCTGCTTGTTATATCAACAGTTTTTGTACAATACGAAGTTTTCATAATATATCACTAATGATGGATCACTGGAATGTCTTTGTGCTCTCATTCTTTCATGAACTAAGTTATTATTTGTAGTTAATAAAAACTTTGATTGTTTCAGTCCCTCAAGGGATTTTGTCTTGCATGTGGATTAGTCTTACGGCCATATTAAAGAACTGAATTCATTCCATGATACTTAAATTCTAACATAGCATGTCAAGGGGGCAATTCACGCTGCATACACTGAACCTCATTACTACAAAGTGCCTCAATAGATCCACAAGCATCAGTAACCCAGCGTTGTGCAATCATTTCTAAGTGTTTTTTGATTTATCTATTTTTCTACACACAGAACAGATCTTTGAGTACAAGGAGAGTCATAAATGATGTCGGAAGTGCCCTCTGTGAGAAGGGACTCTCAAGGACCTCAAGTCAGCTCTCTTCAGTTTCTAAATGACTTCCTTGATAATTTTAGTTTAAAAATGGAAAATATTTGTGTCATTCCTCCAGTACAAGTCAATAAGAAAGCACCAGGGACTGAAAATCCAACTGTTAAACTTCTGAGAGTGTGGAAGCACAGAGGGATGGTGGCGTGCTCAGTGGCAACAGCTCAGCACGAACCTTCCATTCCAACCTTGAAATTTTGTTGTACATTCATTGCATAATGACAATGAAGTTGACCTCTAACCTCTTCCTTTTAACTGTAATTAGTTAATCATTGTTTGTATGGAAGCCCATTTCCGCCAGTAAAAGAAAAAAATAAGATGAAAACTTAAAAACATGGTAAGTCATCATTATGAGATAAAGAGTCATAATTATGAGATAAAAAAAGTTGAAATTATGAGAGAAAAAGTTGAAATTATAAGAAAAAAAGTTGAAATTATGAGATAAAAAGGGCGATATTATGAGCGAAAAAGTCGAAATTATGAGATAAAAAGGACGAAATTACGAGTTAAGGAGTGCACATGCGCTCTAGTGGCGCTGTCATCAGGGGTCCCTCCATCATCTTGTTGGCCTAACGATAACCATGCAAACGATAGGCAGTAGAACTGTTTTGTGAAAGTATCTCATGATTTCGACTTATCTCATAATTTTGACTTTTTATCTCATAATTATGACTTTTTATCTCATAATTTCGACTTTTTCATCTTATTTTTTTCTTTAACTGGCGGAAATAGGCTTCCATATGTTTGAAATGTACAACATAAACAAAATTTGCCTTTCCTACTGATTGTTGAATCATCACCAGAATTAAGACCACCATGATGCAGTGGTGGAAGTTATATCTACATTAAGTCCTGTATAAGCACTATGGAGCCCGTACGTGAATGTTCTCATTTGATGCTATTTTAGATTGTATCTGCTAACATTTCACATTGAAAAAAGTGAATTTTTTTTTTAGAATTCATCATTAAAAGTTATGCATTGCTATAGACTTAGTCAACGTTAGAGTGTGGATACCAGTCTTTAGCCCTATTGGCATCATTGAGTTGGCCAGGTTTGGAAGAAAAACTGAAATAATGGTTGGGATCAGATAATGGCAGGTCACATAAGCTTGACTTGCGTACTTAACATGGTTCTTTCAAATTCCTTATGTTTCAATATTAGGTACAAACACCAAATAAAATAAAAGCATTTGTGGTGCTATGAAACATCCTTTCCAGGGCTAAAATATGGTTTTGAAGCCCATTAATGGGTTGTGTTTTTGTTGTTGGTTCACAATATTGGCTGCATCTTTTGGACTGCTTCTTATGAATTGAATTCAAATCTTTATTTTGAACATGAAACAACAGTGAAATCAAACAAAACAAAAATAATAATAATCAAAAAGGTAATAAGGACAAAAAAGGACAAAAAAATGAAATAAAAATGCATCCATCATCATTAATATGCACAAAAAGAACTAGGAAAAAGTAAAAAAAAAAAAAAAAAAAAAACGTATTTAATGCTACTCCCCTAATCTCTATTTCATTATAATTATGCTGGCGATCATAAATGCAAGACCTCTTGTGTCTGTCTATCTACCTGGAAAATGAGTGTTATTTCAGTTTCTCCTGGAAATTCCGGCACAGCTCAGTTGTATGCAAAGCAAATGAAGCAAGTACAGTCTATTGCTGATACTTTTTGGAAAAGATGGCGAACAGAGCATCTGTCTACGCTACAAAGCCACAGGAAGTGGACAATAGACAAGCCAAATGTCAAAGTGGGACATGGTGTCTTACCGAGAGACAGCCAGGTGCACAGAAATGCATGGCCAATGCGAATGGCTGTCAAGGCCTTGGCAAGAAGTGATGAGAAGGTCTGCACGGTTGAAGTACGGATTGTGAGGGACGGAACAGCCAAGGTGTTTTAGGGCCAGTTTTAGAGATCGTAGTTCTTCTTTCAGAGACGTACTGAAGGGACGCTTTTGAGTGTGTATGTATGTTAATGCCAGTGGAAATTCTCCTTTAAGTTTGGTTGTACTTGCAGTGATACAATTTTATTACATCAAGTGGGGACTGTGCGGCCTTTAAGTGAAATTCCTAAGTTGGAAAAGTCATAAAAAAGTTCATATGTTAAATAAGTCAGATAAAAAAAAGTTTGTTAGAATGATTGTTTACTTCTAAACAGCGTCAGAGTGAGACCTCCCTTTGTCACGTATTAGAAAAAGCATCTGAGCGACCTTATTTGGTTGAAGAATTTGTGTCAGAGTGGCGCTCTGTTTTTCATTAGCGCACCTCTGCAGCCGAACGTTCCGCTAGCTTGGTGTAGCTGCCGCGGTGGAGCGAACACAGAGGTTGAACCGCGAAGTCAAGTTTTCTGGTGAAACGCGATTTCGCTACACTTTTGTCTTGAAGACTGTTTGTCTTTAAGTAACTGTGAATACTAAGAAGATACTTTTTAGTTTGTTTTTTGGAATATGATATTTGAAACATATTTTTGTAAGTTATACTATGCTAGCTTGTCATTATGGCAACAAACGTTAGCCCTGTGCACACTACTGGTTCAGTGTTTTTATATAGTATAGTAGTGCCGTATAATTGGTTGGAATTCTGGATGTGTTTTAGTGCGATGTGTATCTTGATGGATATGTAAATGTGTGACAATTTATTGTATTTTTGTCTCTGTGATGTTTCAGTTTTACAAAACACCAATATTAGGATTCCGCAGTAAAACGAAGAAAAATGCCAGTCCTTGTGTTTTCATTGGCGGACTCGTTTTGTTAGCTGGGTGTCTCTCGCTCTGCATGAAGTACACGCGCCGCGAGGGCAGCACAGTAAAAAGACAAGAGAACAGCGACCTCAAGCAACAGAGAAGAGAACTCAGCAAGCATGAGTCTACGCTCAGGAAAAAGTTATCATAAAGAATCCATCCCTACGCAGCGAAGTGAGGAGAGCATTGAACAACAAGCTGTTTCACAACAAATTAAAGCGAGAGTAGAGGAACAATCAGATCAAGCAGATGAGAACAAGGAGCCTTCTCATGCATCTGAGTCGTCTCCAGTAGACGTTCATCATCAACAACCTCTTGTCTGCCAACATGTTTCTCCTTTTTGTTCAAGTTTGTTCTTATTATGGTGGGATGTGTTTAACGGTAATGATGGCTGACCTGGCAGCTCTCATCGAGCCCCGTTCGTGGTGGCCAATCACATCTGCAGGGATGGCGGCGTCCGTAAATAAAATTAGTGCCGTTGTCCAAGATGGCGGCACTCGGACAGCTGTCAAGAGGTCGTGGACATGTTTCAAGATGGAGGGAACTCTGGCGTTGCCGGAGGCTTATTGTGTGGCGTGCTGGCCATAGATTGCTGAATGAGGCAAGAGGGCCCATCAAAGCAACCATCTTTCTGATTTTTTTTTTTTTTTTATACTGAATAATAAACTCTTGGTGAAATACCAGCTGGCACCCCAAACCCTCAAACAGACCAATTAATAAAAAAAAAACGCCAAACTCTTCAGTCACGAGCCTATGCTGATGCAAAGGCAGCCAGGGTCAAATTATCCTGTGGTGCTAGAAGAGAATCTGACATGATGAAGCAGAAAGCTGATATGCAAGCAAGCATGATGAAACAGAAAGCAGATCTGCTTAAGCAAGGAGCTGACTTAGACACTAGTCTCCATCTTCTCAAGTGTGAAGGTGAAGCTACTGCAGCTGAAGGTGGAGTTGCGGCATATGAGGATGCTGAAGCTAACATCAGAGAGCTTGGCCACCTCCTTGATGCTGAAGAAGAACCCAAAAATGCAGTCAGACGTAGCAGAGAATACGTCCAACATGCCACCCGCCGTAGCCAGATCGGATTCGAATCGAATTTGATTCAAGCGCTGACTGTGACGGAATATCACTCAGTGATGTACTCTTAAGTGGACCAGACTTGAATAATACTCTACTCGGAGTTCTTCTGCGGTCCCGTAAAGAATCCATAGCCCTGACAGCAGATGTGGACCAAATGCTTTATTGCTTTATCGTCCAAGAGGACCAGGGGATCATCTGAGGCACCTCTGGTATTGACATCAACGGAAGCGTTGTCATTTCCAACCGGGTAACTTGGGTTAGAAGATCCACGCATCTTGATCAGTGCTACTATGTGCTGCCGGACCTGAATCCTGCTGACCATGCAACCAGGTGTACACCAGCAGCTCAGCTCCGACACTGCAACAGGTTCTGAGGTCCAGCCTCTCTGTGCCTCATGACGAAGCCGTGGGGGCTTCTCTTGGTAGGAAACCTGCCTGGAGGTCAGACAGATATATTTATGTCAGTATATAGAGGTGTGTGTACACACACACACACACACACACACACACACACACACACACACACACACACACACATATACACACGTACATTCACACATAATTTTCTATTCAAAATTTGACATGAATATCAATATAGTAACACATCCTCGCACCTATATACTCCGATATAAATATATCCGTTTACAAATTTGATATATCAACAATATATCAGATATTAATTTTAAAAAAATAAAATAAAAAAACTGAGCTCCACCTCCTCCTTCCTGTGTCTTGTACAAAGTTATTTTTAAACTGGTTGATGCTTATTTGTTGTGCATAATCTTTTCATTGTAGTTTTACAACTCTGAATCTTAAAACTTTACCTTTACTCTAAATCCCTCTCTCACATGAAGCATTTTCTGTGAGTGACTGGTAATTGTTCTTGGCTTTGTACAGAAATTGTACTGTTTGGAATCCTGTAATATCATAAAGTTTTGTTATTTTAGAGTTTACAAATAATGGATTGGTGTATTCAAAATAACCAACATTATGAATCATTCTGATGGCTTTTTTTTGCAGTATGAATAGTGGGTATTTAAAAAGTGCATTGCTTTGGCCATTACAGAAATACTTCTAGATGCTTTAGTGCAGATGTATTTAATGTGATACTCGTGATACTTCCAGCAGATTTTGACATTTATTATCACCCCGAGGAATTTAATTTTGTGTACTCTTTCTATATCAACCCCGTCTATCTGTACCTGTGCTTGATGATTTATTCTGTTTTTGTCTTGCTCAGATTTAGTGACAGCTTGTTTATGTCAAAGTAGTATTTAATTTTGATAAATTCTGAAGTGAGAATGTCTAAAAGTTGCTGTAAATTCTCACGTGAACGAAATATATTTGTGTCATCGGCAAATAAGATGAAGTTGAGTGTTTTTGAAATATCACATTTGTCATTGTTGCAGATAATGAATAATTTAGTAGCCAAGACTGACCCCTGTGGAACGCCACACACAATGTTCAAACATCTTGACTGGTGTTCTCACATTTTCACAAATTGCTTCCTGTTTTTGAGATAACTTCTTACCCATCTTAGTGGGTAAGAAGTTATCTCAAATTGCCTATGGAATTGCCTAACCTGTTATTGAAAACTGTTATTGAAAACTTTTTTCCAGAATTTTTGAGAACTGTGGGAGAAGAGAACCAGGTTTGTGAAATGGTGTCTTTCTCCAGTTTTGTACAGAGGAACAACTTTAGCTCTTTGCATATTATTGGGAAATTGACCAGTTTGTAATGAGAAATTAAAGATATGCGTTTATGGTTTGGAAATCCCACAAATTACCTTTTTCACTGCTTTCATATTTATATCATTATAATCAGCGGAGGTCTTGTTTTTGTGCTTGTTAAAAGTATCTATAATCTCATTTTCTTCTGCAGGCTTAAGACACATTGTTGTTGGATTTCTATCTATCAGATTATCATTGAACATCACTGAATCTTGAATTTTCTCTGCTAGATTTGGTCTAACATTTACCAAAAAAAAAAAAAAATCATTAAATTTATTAACTACATCACGCTCTGATGTTTTTCATTTACTTATGGTTGTATGATAAAGGAACCAACTGTGCATCATATATTTCCAGTGTCACATACATATGTACACTGACTCCTCCCACTCTCCCAAGGGACAAAAGTCCAAACACTGAATATACAGGGTCAATGGTGGATACTGCTCAGAAGCCTAAAAGCCTAAATCCCCTCTCAGCCAAGCTCGTGTTAATACAGTGAGATTTGTGAGCCCCCAGCTACAACCAACAGACACAGGCAAGGGAGAGCCAGTCATCCAGATCAAATGAGGCAACTCTCCTGAGTGCTATGTGCTGTCAACATGAGGGATGCCATCCTGATTTGTTTTGATTGGTGAGTATAAATCTGTGGGAAACAAAGTGAGGGAAGAAAGTGGGCTCTCTGGTTCATGTTTGTGTGGAGAGTGGCTTGACCACAATGTTGTTTGTGGTGGCTTGACATGCTTTGTGCTGTTTTATGCACTGACAAATCTCTGACCTCTATTTTCTGGCGTGTACATGTGGGTTTAAGTGTAAAACGAGTCATAGACATACACTTTTTTTTTCCCATTTTGGGGATCCCTTAGCAATCTTTGAAGTAAATCTACCACACATCGGCGATGACCTTCCGGCGCTATCAAGAGGAATGGTCTCTATCTTCTTCAGGCAAACCCATTACCAGACAAATCATCTATGGAAATGAGAACTCACTATTTCCTCAATCCCTCCTCCCCCATCACAAGAACCAAGCTCCCTCAAGACCCTCTGTCTCCTTGAACACTTAATCCAAGGTCTGAATGCCAAGACAAATGTGGGATTCTTTCCAACTTGTGCTTTATTTGCTTCAATAAATCATGTTAAAATACAATTGCCTGATTTATCCGACTCACTGGCATTAGTCATGGCTAATGCCGGTGAGAGGACAACACCAAGGCTGTGGAAGTTTGGCAACATTCAGACTTGTACTAATAAATATGCATGATGTCCCACTGTGCGTTGGTAGGAAATATACTGTGTGACCTGTAATTGGCTAATGAAGTGCTGCATATTGTAGTTTAACCACTTATGTGTTTTATTGTGTCCTGAAATATCAGTCAAAACAATACAACATATTCAGATATTGTGCGCATGACAATAAAAATAAATAAAATAAAAATCACCCACATTTTCTAATTTTTTTGTTTTATTTAACCAACAAAGACTAGAAGCAGAACAAAAACTGTATGGAAATGTACAAGTGCAACACTAAACAAATTGTTTTATTTGCTGTTTACCGGATGCTGAAATGTCTACATCTTCAATGTTGTAGTGTTGGAAATTCAACAAGTCAGGTTGCTTATGTATTGTCCTTAATTACAATTTGGAAGTACATGGATATTCTATTTCATCCCTCTGCATTCTCTTACCCAACCTTTTCCACCACTAGTAAGGCTTCAGTGTTCAGACCCTTCTGCTTCATAGGAGATTAACCTTCAAACAAAGCTCTGGTTACTCTACACTTGCATATGACAGCCTGTTGCCAGATTTTACGAACCAAGTACGAAATCAACAAATAAATTATGATGTGTTATCATAGATTACATGATGCTGCTTTATAAAATTAGATCTACCTTACGGAGTGAGGGTCAAAGATTGGTGTGAAGTTCCAACTCTCCCTGAATCACCAAATTCTTTGACTAAGCACCAGCTCCTGGCTCTCAAAACTGGTTCCAGACAAGCACCAGCTCCTCTGCTAGTCTAGAGCACAAGAAGTGGTTATGTCAGCGGCTGGAGGTTCACTGACCAACAGAAATAGCACAAACACACAGTAACACAATTTTTAAAACAAAAGTGAAGCATGTTGATTGTAGAGTGAGATACAAGTGAAATGGACACAAACGCCAAACAGCAGTGGACTGAGAAGAAGTCCAAAGAAAGTTGGAGGAACCGTGTCGAATGAAGCACGTGTTCAACAAAAAGAGCGCGAGATGGCTGCAGCTGGCTTTGACCAGACCTTGGAGCAACTAACCAACTAGCTCGGAAGTTAAAAAACGAGTACTGAGAGCAGAAAGGGGAGCGCAAACGCAGCGGCAGTCAGAGGCAATCCTGGCTAGAATTACGTCCTGGGTAAACCATCCCGTGCCGTGCCCGTCCCCCCGACCTCCCCTTCAGAAAAAAAAACCACAATAATATCGATATAATCTTAAATACAAAAAAGGTAACAAGAACAGGGAAAAAAAACAAGATAAATAAATGAAATACAGTATATAAATACCAAAAATTGCAAATCCCTGAAGAAAGCTAAAAAAAAAAAAAAAAAAAAAAAAAAAAAAAAAAAAAAAGCAGCAAGTTGGCGTGACAGTGAGGGCGCCCCAGCACCCACAACACTAACTTGCGCTA
>CAAKHG010016881.1:0-13092 GCA_901007715.1 Dactylopterus volitans | reverse complement strand
GTAAAATGTCCATGTCACTACATTTTTTTGTTGTAGTGACCAGAGCCAAGAGATGTGACACATTGCCTCTTTGACTTTGAAGAAAGCATTGATTTATTCTATGCAAATTACTATTACTTGACTTGTGCAGCATGCAAATTTAGACGTGTGTATGAAGGTTTTTAGATCCTATTTGTTGTGAAGCTGGATTTTTTGTTCCAGGACCCAGTGCCACCAGAGCTCATCAGCCTGCTTCAGAAGTCTGACAATCTCCTGCTTCAGCAAATCTTTGCTGACCAGGAAATTAAGAACTCAGCTACTAAGGCACTCAGTAAAGTCACTGTTGTCTCCAAGTTCAAGGTAAGAACCAACCGAAGCCTTTATAACCAGGGTTACATGAGCTTGTTGTGGTATGCAGTTCTTCCTGAGAGAAAACAATTGGGACACTCATGATGTTAACCTCTTATTGTAGAACTCTTTGGAGAGTCTGATGCAGATCCTCCACACTACGATGCCTCACTACACCCGCTGCATTAAACCGAACCCAGACTGCAAGCCAATGATCTTCCAAAAAGAGGAGGTAGATGTTTTTTTCAGTCTGATGACTGGAGATGATGAAGAGCAATGCTTTGTATTTCCATGAGAGTGGAATATTTTAATGATGATGTTTGTTGTCTGCTGCAAGGTGATCATGCAGTTAGAGGCCTGTGGAATTGTGGAGACCATACACATTAGTGCTGCTGGCTTTCCGATAAGGTGAAAATGTTTCCATTTTTATTGACTCCGCATTTATCACTCGTGTTTCCCTTGGATTTTGGTTAACTTTTCATTTCTGTTTCATTTCTGTTGCACAGAATTCCTTTTAAAAGCTTTCTGCAACGCTATGGGTTGATTGCTAAATATTCGAGGTTCAAGTTAGGGACTCAATATGTTGGTAAGTACAATTTGCTGCTGAATCCTTTTAAGATCAATTTTGGCATGTTTACTGTGGGCAAATGGTGATTTTATTTCCTTTCTTTAGGTCTTCTGGTTTATTCTCCTTTTTCTTCACTAGCACTCTTAGTCAGTTCTCTGCTCTCCTTTGGACGTGTCAATTCGGTGTATAAAATGGGATTTTCTAACAAAATGTACAACCTCTTATGACCTTTTCAGGTAAATGCATGGGTGTATAACTGAAAGAGCTTGCTGGGCACGTTTCTTCTCATCTCTTCTCTTGTCTTGACCCACTTGTTCAGCTGCTGTTTCTGTTTATGGTCAAGGAACCTGCTCACTAATCCCTTATGCTTCCAAGTGTTTTGTTATATGTCACATCACCTCTGTTTCATGCACCTGCATGTTACCGGCGTTTTACTGATAGCATGCACTCAACAACCTGATTCAGTGTCTGTGTGTATGTGCAAGCTATGCGCTGTTGATTGTGGTGGATGTCTCTGAGCTTTCAAGCTATCAAACAATACTATGTGGTTAACCAAATCTTTGTTTTTAATGCTGCTGGTTAATTGTTTTGTTTTTTTTGTGTTTTTTTTTTAGACATGGAGAGTGACAGCAATCTTATTCTTCAGCAAGAGGTTGAGAAGCTCCTTGGCGGAGTGTTGCAACCACAGGCTTTAGACCCCCCCCAAAGTTTTGACCGTGAAAAACACAAATTTTTGGTGCATTGTGGACGGACCAAGGTTTTTCTCACGCAGTCAATGGTTTGTCATTTTTTGATGGCAGTATTTTAAATGTTTGAGAGAATTTCGTTTTCGTCCTGGTCAAATAGTTTTCAGTGGATGCTGTAAATGCTCGGTTACTAATCAGGGCACTGATCTCTTTGGGAGTACTGACCTGCCTGGCTTTGTCCCACAGCTAGATTTGCTGGAAGATCAGAGGAAGAAGATCCTGTCTGATTGTGCTTTTGCCATTCAGTGCTGCTGGATGCGCTACCGGCGCCACAGACGCCTTGCTCGCCAACAGTCTGCTACTCGGATTCAAGCAGGTAAAGTCTTAATGTCCTATGAGGTAATACTGCACATGATCTGCAGAGCTCTGTGGCCCAATCCGGCTGTCTGCTGGATTTGACCTAACTTGTCTGGCCAACAGGATCCAGCTGGCAGTGTCTGTACACACTTTATCTTTTCAGAAGCTACATTTGTCACACACACCAGTAGCAGCTCTAGTGATTAACTCTTAATGATGAATGAGCTTTTGACACAGTACTTCCGTCTGAATGAACATTTCTCTAAATGTTGCTGCAATCTATGCCCAGATTAAATGAGCAGATCGAATGATGTAAATGTTGAATGTGCTTGATGTTGCCTGCAGCCGCACGCTCTTGGCTTGTCAGGAGGCAGATACAGAAATGGAACCAAGCAGCAGCAACCATCCAGAACAGATGGAGGAACTGCAGGGTGAGTTTTAGAATTAATTTATCGTGGAGTTGTGAACAATATGTTATAACAGTTTCTCATGAGTGTTTCATGGTTGTGGCAGGCACTATTGAAAGCTTTGGCCGAGGCAGAGCTTGATGATGCAAAGCATCTTGTGGAGGAGGAGATGCCAGCATTGAACTCTACTGTCAGGGAGCGTGGCTCGGTGCAGCTCTCCACCATCGAGGAGCCCGTCACAGTGCGGGGATGGCCCATGGGGCTCGCCCTGGCCTCAGCGCCGTCCATCACTATGTCTCTGACCGCCACAGGCTTCAAGAAAATGATGTCTGTTATGGCCTCTCTCAACCTGCCCAACAGGAGGGGGGAGTACAAAGTGGCGACCAACCAGTGCACGCAGGGGGTCGCCTCCATACGAGCTCAACCCAGGGTGAGGGCACATTCAGATAACCTTTTGTCTGTTTTTTTTTTTTTTTTTTTTCTTTTTAATAATTATAAGATTTTTCTTTTTTTTCCATTCAGGGATCTGTAAAACTGCACTACCAGCGATCTCCACTCCTTTATGCTGACAGGCAACCTGAGCTGAAGACTGATGTGACAGGGTTTAACGAGATCCTGTTGGAGAAAACCCTGTAAGATGTTGCTTTTAGCACAACACTAAAACCTGATCTGACGGGCACAGATGATGGATAATCTCACTGACGTGTTTGCAGGCGAGAAACACATCTGTAAATGGACAAAGAGGGAACTGTTCTGATATTTCATGCTTTCATTTTGCATATTTTTTAGGATGCCAAAGTATGTTTCGTCCTTGCATAATTATGTCAGACATGATAATGCAGCATAGAGGGTGCTCATATCTCACAATCAAAATCATTTTGTAACCAGAATTAGCCATAGTGGCCTTTAGGCTACAGTGAATCAAATCATCTCAAATTTTAAATCTCAATTACTGGACTGTCGTGGACTGGATTAGGACGGTATGCCTGATTGTGATCAAGACAAACAGAATTGCTTTTCAAATATCTTTGCTTGAACTTGGAGACCTTAAATAATAGGGCAATCTCAGCACCTTTAGTAAAAAAGGACTGTTGTGTTTTTTGTCTCACTGTTGCCATTTTGTATCATCTGATTGCTGATCAAGTATTGGGCCTTTGACCAAGTGCCTATCTTTATACACGAATAGGATGTAAGTCTTGTATTTATTTATGGATGATTATTTATGTGTAATTCATATTCAGTTTGGTGTCTCAACACTCTGGTGATTCACATGCAAATATGAATGCGATGTTAAAATAGCATTCATGTAGTGTGATTTTGCTGTGGAAACTCTAGTAAAGCAAGTATTGCACATTTAAGCATATATTGCACATCAAAACCAAACACCTGCAACACCTAGTACACAGCCACTGACACACAAAACAAGCAAAGGATGTACAAAGGTTTATTGAAATTGCTGCTCTTTGTTTGTTAAATTGTCTTTATAAGATGCATGTATGCAGAATGTGTGACTAACCCCTTTCCTTGTAGGGTTTATTAGCCCTTATCCAAACCAATGTAAGTGTTGTTTGGTCTTTTTATTTATGCCTCTCACTATTGAATCCAACACATTACTCACATGGACTGCTGTTGACCACTGCCATTCTTTTCATCTAGTTGCCATTCTATAAACCTTTCCAGCTGTAAAATAACTTAAATGTCTCAAGGTATTATTACAGTATACAATTTGGAACCTGTGTAGTTTTTCTTTTGTCAGTGGTACCAAGGGATCAATATACAATAACTTGATTTGTATACTTATGACTGTTAAAATAAATATCACTGTTAAAAAAAACCTGAATGTTCAGAATTTCCTTAAAGCTCTCCAACTCCCACCTGCCTCATATTCACCACAAAAATATACTGTAAAGGTTATACCATAAAAGAACATTGGCACAGTTTTAATAATAATCAGCCTCACTGAATGTCAATTATTTTTCTTCATTTTCTGCTATTTTTAAACACTGATCTGCAAACTCGACAAACAGCGGCTCCTGCATGGCAGCCTTCATTGCCTTTTCTTTGCTGTCGGCACTGTCAACGGACTGTAACAGTTGTCTCAGATGAGGGTTGCAAAGAAGGTCTTTTAGCTCTTTTGATTGACCTGTAGAAGAAATTAATAAACATTAACTACTCACGTCTGACATTTTTTTAAGTAAATAATTGTAATGACCAAACAGACATAAAGCTGGCTTCATACCTAACATTTGTAGCCTTTGCAGCGGTACTTTGTCAATTATGTCATCTTCATGCAGTAGATCCTCAACACTCCATGGCTCTGCAAAGGGAGTAGCTTTTCAAACAGAGCCCCAGAACATTCCGTTAAAATTTCAACCACTATGTCTAAGGTCATACAATACTACTCTCATACAACATGTAATATTTGTGCTGAGTCAAACTTGTAAAGGAGAAGGTAAATGAGTTACAATAATTACACAAACGAAGAAATACAGTGTTTGATTAAAATCAAATCACAAGCTTAGCTTGTCCTTCTCACTCTACCTTTGGACAAAGTGAAATACTTATTCCATTGTGACAACATGTTGGACAGGGAGTATATATTCACAGAGTACTTTTTGTCATCTTTATATGTTCTGAAATAATATAATCAAAAGGACACTCTAAAATGAAAGAATTACAGTTCGATTCTATGACACAAGTTACAATTTGGACCATTTGTGCTCCTGCTGACTGATTTGAACGCAAGTAACCAGGAATACAATATTTGCAGGACTGATGATGGAGACCTCATACCTGTGCTCAAAGCATCCTTGACTTGAAGAACAGTGAGTGCAGCCTGCTGCACAGGAAAACAAGCATCTATGAAAAGAGAGAACATTTGTTTTGAGAATGATCACAGATAGTCTCAACGTAATAACTACAACAAAAAAATGTGTAAATCAAGCTCATTTACCTTTGTGTCTCTTATAACAGCCAAGCGAACAACTAGAAAGGAAAAGAATTTCAAGTTATCTCATCGTCTTCCGCTTATTCCGGTTACGGGTTGCGGTCGTCCTGGAGCCGGTCCCATCCCACGCGTTCATCAATTTTGACCCTCGTGATTTGCCGTTATGTGCAATGTTGCTAACACGTGTAGTCTCATGGACGTTTAAGTTAAAATTAGAGTGCAATATGTACAAGTATCTCGTCGTTAGATAGCTCTACATTTTAATGGTTGCTTTCTGTTAATAGCGTGAGGACCGTGTTCAGGTTTTACGAACATATCAACGCTTCGTTAGTCATGGCTAAAGTTAGCTATTTGTATGTAATGCTACTGTTGTTTGACATTTTTGCTTCAACCTTACAAACTCGCTGATATACCGAAAGTGTCGCAAATTGATTACCACTATCATTACAGCTGATCTTTAAAACTCAAATAACCGTTTTAACATTTCAACTATGGTGAACGTGGTCAACAAATCAAAAGCCAACGGTTAGTGAACTCAGACAGAGACTAAAGTCACTTACTATCTTATTTTGCAGGCTGGGCATCTGTATTTCGGTGCCTGGTCGCTGCACACTTTACACATCTGCATCCTTGTTAGTTAAAGTAATAAACGAATACGGTTAACAATGAAATAAATTTGTTTTCTATCAGAGTGACGTACATCCGCTTCTTCTTCTTCTTCTTCTTCGGTGTATAGACGGATGGTTTTCAACGTCAAGCTTCGTTACCGCCACCTACAATGCTGGAGTGTGGGCCAAAACTATTTCCACCTCAGAAAAAAAAAACAAGCGTCTTCATTGACCCCGTTTCTTTTGAAAACTCAAACAAAACTTTACATTTCACCTATTATGTTGTAGTGTGGACCGCTATCATGAGAGAGGACAAAAAAAGTGTTTGAGGGCCATGTTCCAAAATAAAAGCAGGTGAATTTGCAAAAGATTCAGACAGCAGTAGCATAACACTTGTATACACACAGTTAATAAAAATGAGGAATAAGGAGTCAGCTATTTGCAAGCCTTTGGATCCTCTGAAATATTGCAAACCTGGAGTTCCAAACTTTTACATGCCAAGCCCCCATATAGCATTAGCTTCAAGCTGGAGAACCCTTTTGCAAACCCATTGACAATACAATAGCAAATGTAAAAAAACACAGCTTCTGAACATAGTTTCTTGTGTTTATCAATGCAGTAATTATATTTCTATTTCAAACCTCTTATCCTTCCACTGACACTGTACAGCCTCGCACTTAACTTTAATGTAAGAATATAATTTACTATGTGTTCCAGAGCTCATTCACATACAACAAAAAACTTTTCAACAAACTGTAGCAAAATTACAATACAAGAAAAGGAGAGGACAGACCTCACTCAGCTGTCCTTTTGTTTGTGTTCGGGAGTAAGAGAGAGCACACAAAAGGCGTTGGCTTCGTGACTTCACTTCATGTCATCTTATTGTCCACGTGTGTACGAGCTCTGTTTTAAGTACTTTTAAAGTTGAAAAGCCAAACTCACAGAAGTAGGTCTTTGCAAAGGAGAGAGGGCATGTCACTGCCCTCTCAGCCATGGCAGGATACTCTTTCTTACATCTAGCCAATTGTGTGGGCGGTCACTCTACTGGGCTTCCCAGTCATGGCGTGACCGGGGCCTTGTGGGCAGTGGACTGGGATGTTGGTCTGCTTGTCTGGTCTTTTCCATTTCATAAATGTGTCTATTTTTGTGACACTATTTAGCTATATGGTAGTAAGTAAGCTATTTAAGGAGCAGAGCAGGTCAAATGGTAATTTGATTTTGTTAAAAAGTGTTTTGCTCATATTTCCTCCAACTTGCTGAGGCCCCACTTCCTCCCTCTGCTTTGAAAACACTTCTCTAAGTCATTATAGCCATTATTCGGGTCCTGCAGTGTGCCCCCAATGACCTCTGTTTGTTTACATTTACAGTTTTCACTGCTGTCTGGTATCCATCCACCGACTGCATCAGGACCCTTGAGTGCACAAATAGTTTGCTTTGCTGCAACATTCTAGTTCAGCAAACAGAAACCTCAAATAGCCTATGCCAATAAAAACAGATGCCTGTGCCTCTTAAAAAAAGGCAATGAACTAGGCCTCCGTTATTAGATTGGACTAGACACAGACAGCAGGAAAAAATTCCTTCAGAACAGGGGCAAAGTGGGCTCCATTTATTAAGCTATGCAAAACTAGACATGATTTTTTTCCATTTAGTGCGAGTGGGGTAAATCTTTTGCACAAACTATAAAACGCATAACCGTTACAAACATCTAATACACATTAACTCATACTCATATTAAATCAATCAGATTTTATTTTTCAGGCACAAGAAACAGAACTAAGACTATCCACATTGCCATAGTCGGCATCAATTTTATTGAATTGAAATACAGCATAATATCTTCTCAACTAGCAGAGACAATTCTATATATGTTTATCGAGCAAACACTACTGACCTATATTGCAACACAAACTATTCTTGCACAGCTGTAACTTGAGAATAGCAGGTCTTGTTACAGGGCAGAGTATGGAATAGAGAGCTGTCACGTGACTTATTATTAAGCATGTTCCTGAAGTCACAGCTCTCTGTTGACTTGGTCAGCAAAGGGCACAACACTTGGCCACAGTCAGCGTCAGAAATCCAGCATGTGTCCAGATCCACCTAGAAAACAAAATTAATTATCAAAAATCACCAGTGTTTTCTCCTTCAATTCTAACCCTTGTTTGGCCAAATTGTGTAGTGTTTTAAAAGATGTAACTAGGCAGAGATGGAAATAATGTTTATATACACAATAATACTTTTAGAGCTGGGCTAAAAGTCATTTGTACAATTGCTTAAGCTGCAGATTTGAACTCTTATAATAACGTCAACAATAGTGGCTTAAACGTTTTTCAGACCAAGAAAAGGATAACCAATAATGGCATGACAAAAGGACAAAAAAGCAGGAAATTCTCATAGCATTTCTGAGAATGCAATGTTAAAAATTTTTGCTCAGAAATGGCTACAGCAACTTATCTTCAACATAGGTTCAATTTCTGTGGGCTGACAAACCGATCGTATCGCATGTGTCATCCCATCCGCGCTAAACTTGAGCGTAATGTAAACACGGCAGGGAAGAGAGCACTGAAAACAGGAGCAGCTTGATCCATGTCAAACTAATTGTATACTGCGTGAGTGTAGTTAAATAATTTGACCACAAAAGCAGGCGTTGTTCAGCTGTCATTTATGGGAGTGAACCGTCTGACTAATATGAAAGAGTTCGGCAGTCGTGCCTGCAGGCAGCAGGTACAGGCCCAGTCTGCCTCCACTGTTCCGACAAATCAGCAACGGCTATTTCCGGATTAGGAGGACGCATTGTTACCTGTAGAAGAAGTGAGGGGGGGACATCAAGTCGACGAGCTCTTGGTTCTCCTACGTTTCAGCTCGCTGTTGTGATATTTCTCTGCTATTTTCCTCTCGTGTCCGGCGGGGCAATGGCGGTTCGTATTCAGCTCGATCTCTCTCTTGGATCTTCCTTTGCCACAAGCATGACGCGAGTATTCGAGGAGATTATAATAATCGTATTGATCGTAGTATGCCTCCTCGAAAAACACAAATCTTTCCATGTCAGTCGCCATTTGAGAGCGAGCCGCGGGAGTTTTCTGCCGATGGATCTCAGAGTGAGTAAACAACTGATGATGTCACCCTGTGTTTATAGCCACGCGGTCACGTGACCACGGATGTGCCGCTTGATGGCTTTGCCAAAGGAAATACATCTTTTACTTGAATTAAAGTGTCTCTATCATGTTTGGAATTGTACATTTGCAGTTTTTAGTTCGATGTAATATAGACATAAACCTTCTATAGTTTTTTTTGATTACATGATTTTTTTTTCTCATGATATTAAATCAATGCTGGCGATCAAAATGTTAGAAAAGCACCATTATTTTCTAGGAAAGTGGATTTAGGGCTGGTTTAAGGAGGATTCCCGTGACACATGGTGAGACCACTTCATATTTAAATAACACCTAGTTGTTATTCTATACGGGGGGGAATACTGTTAACATAAGAGGAACACGGCGCTGCCAGACAGCTGCGTGGAGTTCGGTCATTGCATGTATAGAGGGACGGTGAGCGTGGCCGGTGGGACTGTTTTGTTGCTCGGATCAGTGGACCGCCCCTGACGGTGTGGCGCGTCGTGACGCGCTTCCACGTCGCAGTTGTGTCTCACAGGCGGACGAGCTGCGTATGTATGCGTGTCTCCAGCTAGGCCAGGGAGTGATGGCGGCGCCCGTCTTAAGAGTGTCCACCCCTCGGTGGGAAAGAATAGCCAGGCTTCTAGTTTGCCTGCTGGGCATCATGTTATCTCTTTATGCTTTCCACGTCGAGAGGGAAAAGGCTCGGGACCCGAGTTACAAGGCTATGTGCGACGTCAGCAGCTCCATCAGCTGTTCAAAAGTGTTCAGCTCAAGGTAATTTGAATTCAGCAAAGAGCGCCGACAGTGGCGCCCAATGAGGCTGGCTGCTAATGTAGCAATCAGGCAAAGGCTACGCGGCTTTAGCTGTCAAGTGCACTCGGCTAACGTTGGCGTGCTAGCCACAGCCACTCAAGCTAGCTGGACACCATGACTGACTCGTTTGCTGCGGGGCTGTGACAGTCTGAAACACATCAACTGTTCTCATTTCGACCAAGAAGCATATCATAAGCCACCAAGCCTCGTTGAAGCTAATTTTGCTAACAGCTAGCCATTTAGCTATCAGCAGAGAACCCTCATTGCTGTGCAATGATAGTCGATGGAAATCTGCTCTGAACTTGTCATGCTAACCGCCTTATGTCATGTATTGAACTAACAATGGGGACTCATTTGCAACAACGAGGTGCCGATAGCTAGCCCTGCTCAATGGTGAGCTATGTGGCGATTACCTCGCACACTGTTGACAGTTTTGGCTTACTTTTTAACCCATTAGCTAGCTCCCATCGTAGGTGTCCCGCTGCTGTCATTAGCTGTCGTGCTAATGTCGCCACCCATCAGTCAGTACGAGGCGTTAAACTTTGCTCCGGTGACCTAAAGAGGCGGTGAGCAGAGCTGCTTCAGAGGTCAGTGCGGCCAACTGTAAGTTTCTGTGGTGTTCAACATCAGCTCCAGACTCCAAGCTGGAGCTACCGCAGGACGATTTATTCTGCCATCAGATAAATCAGTAAATGTATTATCAAAGACGCCTTTGCACCTTTCAGTCGTTTGAGATACAGACCATTTGCTTTCTCAGTAGAGTGCGTGTGTAAAATGTTCTCCCAAGTTGCCATACGAGCCTTACAGTGGCCATGCAACAATTAAGAAAAGTTAAAAAAAAAAATGTTTTCCAGCACAACTGGTGTGCGACCTGCCCAGGACCTGTAACATATTTGTATGGTGAGTGAGTGAATGAATTCAGTGTGAGAATTCAAGACAGTCTTGCCATTGTCATTTAAAAATAAAACGAGAAACATCCGCTGGAAGCATAAATATTTTAGGTGTTCAAGTAGCACGTGTGAATTTGCTACTTGCAATGAAGATAATTTCTTTCTCTAAAAGAAGACTATTCACAGTGTACTCCATGTAAACAATCTGTTTCCAGCTGTTTTGATTTCTAGGCCACAGATTAAAGTGAATCTGTTGTGATGCAGTGTACTGATGTGTCTGCTACAGTATGCCCCCTCATATGCTTATCTGTCGAAGATAAGGCCTTAAAACAAATGCCAAAATGCCTTCTTTTATGAAATGAATAAAAAGCAGAACTGTCTAATGTGTGGTGAAATCCATGTAAGTTCATTCAGCTCTCAAGAAGTATTTAAAAAAAAGGAAATCTAAATCAGTTCATATTAAGGAACAATGGTCATACCTTAACATAATTACTGTGGCATTAAGGTCTGTCATTCCTCTCAAATATTGTACTGCATTTACATGCAGGTGCCAACTGTGGTTTGCATGGTTTTCAAAACAATTGTTCATGTTCAGTGAGAAAATGAGCTGCAAGACTTGTTATCGAAACAGCAGTTTATTTTCGTGATCCTGTTGTAGAGCCTCAATAGAAACTTTGAAGGATTTTGACACATTCATGTTGAATTAATTGCTACGATTGTCATCGATGTCAAGGTAAAGCCCAGTGACCACTCATTTTTGGAAGATGCTGTAAGAATATAACTGATAAGTAGATCAGTGCTGATATATGCTCATAGTTGTGGAAATAAAGTATATAAAAAGATCTGTCTGTCCTGGTTACAGGAGTAGACGGGTGAGCAGAGTCACTTCACATTTCCAGTGCTGCTTTTGATCAAGCAAAATTAACACACATCTCTCTCAAGTGTTAGTGTAGTTGCTGACTGTGGTGGATTTCTATAGAAGAAAACTGTTGGCACAACTTGTCATAACAAAAGGGCAAGACCCCCAGTTTTACTTATACTAATAGATTTAAAAAAAAATCATGAATGGTTAAACCAAAGCAACTTGACCAAATGAAATTCCACACTTTTGAGACAACTTTACGAGCTCTTAAAGTCAGATAAATTAACACAGGACCTCATGTTCCACATGCTATGAAGAATTTGGTGGGCATCCCAGCATTAATGATGATTAGCCATGTGACATGTCTATTTTCTGTGGCAGTGACACCAAGGTCAAATGGTAAAGAAATGCTTTATAATTTTATTTTCTGTTTCTGGAAGGTGTAGATGGGGTTAGTTTCTCATGATGTTTTAGTAACTGCTGGATCTCCTCATCGCCCACTGCAACAATTAGTCGATTGCATTAAAATCAACAATTTTGATGAATTAATTTTAATATCAAGCAAAAATAGTTATTCCAGCTTCTCAAACTGAATGTTTTGCTCATTCTTCTTGGGTTTTTTTTATTTTTATTTTTTTACCTTTTTATAAACTGATTTCTAAAACAAAACTTCTGAAGACATCACCATGGACTCACCATGATAATGTGTTGCAGAGCAATGATAACTTTTTAGGGGTTTTGGTAGTAACCAGCATAATCCAATTCGATCCAACCCTATTTTACTTCCCCATTTTTCTCTAAAAAAAATCATGTATTTGATCTCATTCTTGATGCTTTGTGTGTGTGTTTTAGGTGGGGCAGAGGATTTGGACTCCTGGGCTCAATTTTTGGAAATGACAGTGCACTGAACCAACCAAACAGTGTCTATGGAATTGTCTTTTATGCTTTTCAGCTCCTATTAGGTAAGATTTAATATTATTGAGAGTAACCTGTTATTAGTATGGCAATTTCAGGTGACTACTCCCTTTTGCTGTTTCAGGTACATTACGGTTAATGTCCGTCTGTCAGGGCTATATTTGACTCGAAAACCGAAATCAAATGTTGTTTCCATTAGAAATATAACTCAAATAAATGGCAGGTTCTTAGATAGTTCTATCAAACTGCCTTTTTTATTTTGAAGTACATTTTCTCACAAGGTTGCTGAGTGAACATATTAATGTATTAACAGTAAGAATAAACAAGATGATAATGAAGAGACCATGATTGCCATGATTGATCTGTTAATAGTGACTACCTCAAGTTTCTTTGGGAGTTGATTGACATAAATATTTCTTCTCAGGCATGATGTGTTTAAACTGGAGGGTTTTACTTCCGCATTCATATTCTCCTCGTCAGTGCATTGATGACTCAAGTCATGTCGGTTTGACATGTTTGCCTTCTGAGTGGCCTGTACGCTTGTCTGGCCACCTGGCGCTGGATCAGAACAAGTGGTCCTTTTAGCCACAGCAGTTACC
>CAAKHG010016876.1:78789-109224 GCA_901007715.1 Dactylopterus volitans | reverse complement strand
CAGGATGTTAAAAAAAAAAAAAAAAAAAAAAAAAAAAACAGTCTGAAAAAAATATGATTTGCGGAGTGGAACTTTACAAGCCTCTCTGGCGGACATTCTGCAGTTCTGTAGCCTCTTAATTCATTATAAGAAAAGCTGAGGAACAAGTCCTTGTTAAGATAAAATCAGAGTCTGAAGAGTTAAAAAAAAAAAAAAAATTTGGCAAACTTGACATCCTGTGTTTATTAAAAACGCTGCGATGATATTTGCTTTTTACTTTTTTTTTTTTTTACTGATTCCACCTGATTGTTCAGCCACTCTTATGGATCTGATGACAGGGAGGTCTTTGGAGGTGGTTGAGCCACAGCGCAGATGTGAAAATGTTATTGAGTTTAGAAAACTGCAAAGCTTTAACAGTCAGCAGCTTTAAACGGTTAGCCTTAATCTTATTTCAAAGCTTACTTTTACTTTATAGTTTAAGTACACTTTGCTGATCCTTAAATGCAGGCTCCTGCTTGTAGTGGGGTGTGTGTGTGTGCGCGCATGTGTGTGTGTGCTTGCGTGCGTGTGTCTGGTGTTAGTAAAAGCATCTTGAGTGTGTCCTCCAGCACTGCTAATGTCAGATTGCCGTTTCAGATAACACAGCTGAAAATAGAGAACAACCCATTTGCGAAAGGCTTCCGCGGAAGCGACGACATGGAACTGCACCGGATGTCCAGAATGCAAAGGTATGTTTTATTGTTGTTGTTTTTTTTTGTTTTTTTTGATGAAATCTTTTTGTCCCCCCAATTGTCTCTGCAGCTCCCTTCATTGATCTGTGGCTCCCACACAGGAAAAATAAATAAATCTTACTGCAATTAGACCAGGGATTATAGACATCCTGGTCACACTGTCACTTAACAAGCCCCACTTTAATCCTTCAATCACCCTAATGCAAACCAGTTCTGAGTGTTATTTTCAGTGATGTAAGTGTAGTTCTTGAGCCGCCGCCAGTTTTCTTGTTGAGGACTTTTATGGCTGATCTGGCAGAACCTCTGAAACATAACTGCAACATCTCCCTTCCATTCGACTCTCTCGACCAGGATGTTCCAACTGCTTATGTGTCTCTGAGCGTGCGCGTGTGCTTGTGCGTGCGTGCGTGTGTGTGTGTGTGTTGAACTGTTGGTATCACTGTGGTGCGGGCAGCCAAGGCAGTACACGACCACATTGCTCTTTCTGTGTCTATTATTCAGTCCAGATGAGGGATGGAGTGTGTGTCCGTACTGCGTGGAAAACACATTTTCAAAGGAGAAAATCTGGTTTTGAAACTTACAGCCCACCCACCCCTCCCCCCTCCTCTGGCAGTCAATACAGACATTGCGGGTATTCAAATGCAGAAATCCTAAAAATCCTCCCTCCCTCACATAACCTTTATTTCGAGCCACAGAAATAAAGTCCTTTGTAATTAGACATTGCAGATGAACGTCTTGATTTATGCTCCAGAAAATCCCATGAAATCAATGGGTTGATTTTTTTTTTTTTGTACTTTTACATTGTTTTCCATACTTTCAAGCAGTTTTTTTTTTTTTTTTAAAGGAACTCTTGATCACATCAGATGCAGCGTTATTAAGTTACTTTAAGTAGGTGCGTGCCACAAGCTAATGCAGCATTCTGGATGAAATGCATTTCACCTATCAAAAGTTGCAAATGTATAGAGCTCGGTCAGGGCCCAAACCACGCCATCAATCTCGCATGCCATCGTAAGTACAGCACGGTAAGCTGCGCGCGTCTGCTCTTGGTTACCATTTTGATGTGAGGGCTTATTGCAAAACCAGGTCACAAAATGATCTATTGATGGATCCTGTGGATTAATAGGAGTGAAATACATGCTGGTATTTGCGCTGGAGGGGCTTTTCCAGAGCGGCGCGTATCTCCGTGTGTGTTCTGGGCGGGGATCAATGATGTGAATGGTGCTCAAAAAAAACAAAAAAACAAAAAACAAAACCCGTTTGTATTAGAGGGAAATCTGCAAGTTCACTTTTAAAACTTGGGATAAATACAGTTTTAAAGGGGTTCAGTCCTACATAAATAGCAACAACTGTGTGTGTGTCTGTGTGTGTCATCACGTAGTACCAAGGATTACCCAGTAGTGCCTCGCAGCACGGTGCGTCAGAGAGTGGGCTCCAGCCAGAGTCCGTTCAGCGGGGAGGTCCAGGGAATGGCCACCCCGAGCACCTTAAGCTCCCAGTACTCCCAGTGTGAGAACGGGGTGACGAGCACCTCGCAGGACATGCTGCCTCAGTCGGGCTCCTACCCCCTCCCCCACGAGCACGGCCAGGAGTACCACTGCATTAAAAGGAAAGGTATTAAAACGTGTTTGCCTTTCTGATTCAAATACAAGTCACCACCCAGCAGAGCTGTCATGAACAGCAGCAGCTAGTCAGTTGTTATTTTTAATGCATAAAGAGAATTGTGTGTGTGTATTTGTGCTAGAAGAAAAAGGTCACCTGGGGTACATTTTTAGAATTACTTCTAGAACGTTGCTGAATATGTCTTTTAAATTCCTCAGGGACTGTTGAAATGAACGAATTATGCTTAAACGTACAGTACAAATAGTGGAAGCATCGACTTTGCATACGTGCGCAGTCACTTGCCAGGCAGAGGCTGACTCAGCATGTTTGAGGGTTGGGGGTGGAGGGAGAAAAAAAAAAAAGACAAAACGGCACCAGGTGTATGTGGTGGGGCAACTGCAACTGCAAAAATGAAAAATAAAATGAAAATAATAATCACATATACAATGTTTCTTGATGTACATAATATTTCTTAGGTAACCACGAAAGAATTGTTAGAAGTACAATAGTGACATAAATGTGTTTTAGGTGCTTTATTCCAAAAGTTAATCACAGACTGATGTTTTTTTTTTTGTTTGTACTGCATGACGTGAAAGGCAACAGTTGAATAATAAAATGGTTGTTCATCTCTCCATCAGCAGTGGAGGATGACTGTCACTCGGGTGAGCACAGCTATAAGAAAGCCTACCTGGAGAGCTCGTCCAGCGAGGAGGACCATTACTACCGCCCGGTCGGCTACGCCCAGAGCCTCAGCCTGGCAGGTGGGCCCTACCGCAGCGAATCCAGCCAGCGGCAGGCCTGCATGTACGCCAGCGCCTCACAGGGCGCTGAGCCCGTTCCCAGTTTGGAGGACATCAGCTGCAACACGTGGGCCAGCGTCTCACCCTACGGGAGTTGCTCCGTCACCACCATGCAGCCAATGGAGCGGCTGCCCTACCAGCACTTCTCGGCTCACTTCACCTCGGGGTCTCTGGTGTCCAGACTTGGCGGAGTGGGGAGCCATGCCTCCTCGCAGCTGGGCGACGGCCACCACGCCGCCATGTACCAGAGCTCCATGGCCCATCAGACTCTGGGCCGCCAGTGTAGTCCTGGGGCTGGAATCCAGTCGCCAACAGCCGGCCTGCAGGGAAACGAGTACCTCTATACGCATGGTATACCACGTACGCTATCGCCACACCAGTACCACACTGTACATAGTGTCAGCATCATGCCGGAGTGGAACGAGAACAGCTAGAAGAGCTCGTTTTTTTCTTCTTTTTTTTTTCCCCCCCACAGACAAAACTATCAAAAAAAAAACAAAAAACAAAACAAAAAAAAGAGAAAATGCCAAACAAGGCAGGGTTCAGACAAATGTATATTTATATTTTTATAGGATGTGTCGCTGTTCATCTTAATGAGATCAGTGTTTGGGCAGCAGCGGATATTTGTAGGGATGGCGCCGGGTAGGGAAACGAAGCATCGCATTGCTTTATAACTTGTCGCCACGTCGTCTGCACTTATGGGCAACTAACAAAAGCGTGTGAGAAAAAGAGGAGCCGGACCCGGACGCGCGCGGTAAACTGTGCAGTCGCGGAGAAAGAAAGCAAACGCGGTAGGAACGCGGATTCTTTTGCCCGGCGGTCTCCAGAGCGATGGCGGTTCTGCGGATCTCAATGTTTCGGTGATGAGTGAATATGTGTTTTGTTTTGTTGTTGCTTTTTTGTTTGTTTTTTTTTAAACAAACCTCCTTTGTATTAAGGTCCTGAGTTTGTGTAAAGAAGGACGTCTGTCGCGTTAGTTTCTTGTGTTTTTTTTGTTTTGTTTTTGTAGTTACCAGCTTTCTTTGTGTTGGAAGTTAAAGAATGAATACGCAGACGGGAGGTTTTTCGCCGTGGCTCTTCGGTGAATTTGCTTGCTCTTAAATATACCGGGAGGGTTATGTTTTTGTCTTTTTTTTTGTTTTGTTTTCTTGTTCTCATGTAAATGTACACGCACGTCAGAAGTTTAGCTCTCGATGCCAATACGAGAAACATGACATAATCGCATTACAGTATTAATGTGATTTTTTTTCTTTTATTTTTCCACCATGTTTCAAAATTTTATCAGTTTCAAAGGGCCACTGCACGCTTGTAATCCATTTAAGCCTTTTAAACCTCATGAAGCCCACTGCAACCGTGCATATAGGTTCAGACAAGGGATGGATGAATGAAGAGTTCAGTATTAATAATCAATCAAATGACAGGGTAATATGTGTATACTGGTTTTAGACTGGTCACAAATTTAGATTAAATGTGTCCGGATGTGTATAGTGGTCATTCCTTGATAACACATGAGCTATAACGAGTCAGCCTCCTGGTTTCTCACCTTACTGTGCCCCCCCCCCCTAAGCACCACTCAAATGTGACAGTTATTCCATCATATCTCTAAATCAATGAATGTGACTGTCTATATGTTGTGTTGACACTTGTGAGCACAGACGCTGATAAAAAAACGGATATCAATGGGAGAAAGTGGCGATGATAATGACAACAATAACAATATCAGTAATTATTGTGCGTATTTGTGGATGTGCACACCATGCAGACATAGTGATTTAAAAAAAAAAAGAAATCTCACCCCCTACCCCCCTCCAACATGTCCTTCAGTTTTTCATTTGCAGGTTTTGGACACAATTGAATAGCTTTATTATTATTAAAAGTATGAATGGAGACAACAGCAATATAAAGGGATCGACATGACACCGGTGTATGGAAGCCGAAGAACACACTTGCTTATGATGTTTCGCATAGAGGGCTTTCAACTGGCATCGTCCCATCAATAAACCAGTGTGCACACGACAACTAGGATGTTAGTACACACCTTGTTCCAGTTACAAAATCTGCATATAAAGCTTAATCACACTTTTTTTTTTTTTTTTTTCAGTCCGAGGAAAAGGCTGTAATATAAATGTGGAACTAATTCCAGCTGGCACCAAAAGAACAACTAGTTTTATTGCTGGCAAATTGTAAAAACAAATCACTGAAATGGTAAAATCAC
The DNA here is from genome assembly GCA_901007715.1 of Dactylopterus volitans. Lineage (NCBI taxonomy): Eukaryota > Metazoa > Chordata > Actinopteri > Syngnathiformes > Dactylopteridae > Dactylopterus > Dactylopterus volitans. The sequence goes on along the minus strand of CAAKHG010016876.1, from coordinate 103,900 downwards.
TATGGTGTATGCACAGCTTGTATGTGATGACACATTTATCCATGTCGTTTGTTGACCATTTTCAACAAAGTCAAACTGGTTACAGACGAGAACCACGTTGCACTGCCATCAAGACGCCCTTTTCATGGCTCAATTTGACTTGACAGGTGGAATTAATAACATTAATGACAGCTGCACTCAATTGTGGTGTGCCGGATCCAGAGCTCTATTATTGTGCGTGCTTGCTCACTAGGTGTTTTCCGACTGGACAGTTCTAGGAACATTTTTTGTGAGGAACTGCAAAGAATCCCGAGAACTATAAACCTCAATGGGTGTTTTTTTTTTCTTTTCTGTCTGCATTCACACTGCGAGGAATTCTGAATTGATGAAGGCCAGTGATTCGTACTCCCACATCATTTTCGCGGGTGTAATTTTGGAGATGGACGGCTCGGCGGTCGGACCTCGACTTTGTCGCGTGTCGCAGGGTTCATGAAAATAACAGACTGGTCGAAAGCTTGCTCCCTTCTCTTTTCCAAGGCTAATGCTAAAAGCAGTTGCACATTTACGCGCCAATGAAGGTAAAATTGCTGTGTCATTACAAGACGTTGTAAACTGAACGAAAAGAACCAATCTAGTTTTAACAAGGTTTTATCTTGGGAACAACCAGAGGTGTGGTATTCTTTTCCAGCTAGGTAGACAGATCTCTGAAAGTGCCCTAGAAAATTACCAGGCAAATGCTGTTTGGATAAAGTGGTCAGATATTGAGCATCTACATGGTTTAGTTTTTTTTACAAACTTATAGTTCCAAATTGAAAGTGCTATAGTGCCGTCTGCCCTGAAGCTCATGTTGGACAGTTGAGTTTGGCCAGTAAGCTAATGACGCATATTCAGAAATTCTTGCTTGTCTAGTTGATCTTTTTTTTTTTTTTTTTGGTGTGTGTGAAGACATACGATGCATTTGAAATGTTTTACACACTCAATTTGTCAGCACGCTGATTTTGATGTCAGTAAGTTACAGCTATGACCGCAACGGTGATTTTAAACATGGCGGTTGCTGTTGCTGCATAAGTGTGGGTTCAGTTAATCAATACACGCCGATGTCACCAAAGTACACCTGAAGCAGGAGCTCTTAAGGCTTCTCTAAGCTTAATTTGAACACTACAGTCATTCCTAGTTCATGCGGTGCGTAGACAAAACCAGGGTTAGTTCCTCCAACAGCTCTTAGAACCATGAAAAAGTTCCCCTAGTCGGAGAGCACCTACTGATGCTGTTCAGTGGAACAACATATGGGATATTCATAGTGCTTATGGCATTTTTCTTCTTAGACAAGCCTAAAGTTCTGCCGTGAAAGGGGCATATCTAGTGTTTGAAATCTTCACTCTGTTCTTCTGTGATGTTGGTCTTTCAACCAGATGCCTCCCAGTCACACACTGGTTTATCAACTGGTAAGTCTACAACAGAATTATAGCTGATCTCTACAGATGGGGCGTTGCTGCGCGTTGCCCAGTGTGGATTATAGATGTAACAAAATCTCCGTGTACTTGACCTACAGAACTTTGTGGGGAAACTGTTGCCAGTCTCTGTATCACCCAAATCTGAATTATTTTGAATATGTAAAGACAAACAAGTTTGTTTAAGATAGTTTGACAAATCTTTTTTTTTTTTTGTCCATTATAAACACCATGAATATCTGCAGGTTTTGAGGGAGACTCCTTCTTTTAGCTGTGTGTTGCAAATGCCTTCTCATGCTGGATACGGCGATTGTGTGTGCTCTCAAAATTTGAATTGAAAGTATTAATCCTCAAAAATGGCACTTCTCTGGCAATCAAACTAAAAATCAGCTTGTAAAGTAGCAGCTGGACACAAAAGAGAATGTAAATTTGCAAAATGTACTTGATGCGTATGATGAGGCAAAGGTTAGTTTCACCATACATGCTTACTGGTATGTTTTCAATGTGGACAAAGGCTCATTTTTAAATGCTTGTAGTCGATAGAATGTTATTTGTCAATAGTATTTATTTTTCACATATGTACTGTAAATCAGCTTGCTTCCTGCATGTATCAAAGATATGTAGATGGTCCCATTTTATATAGCCTGTTTTTTATGATTGTTTATAGGATTTTCTAATCATACTTATATAGAGAACAGGAGATTACTATACAGCGGTCAAAATGTATCAAATTAAGATCGAAACACATGAATAACGTTGTAAATAAACGTGTACATAACAGGAAAAAAAAAAAAACCTGCAATAAAATGAAGACATGAAACCTTTGTTCTTTTGTTCTTGCTGAATCCTGTTCCCGGTATTTTTCCAGACGTATAAGTGCTCTTTAAAGGTCACGCATGCTTACACACAGGTGACTTTAATTATTTTGCTTAATTAGGTCTCCAGTCACGATGGTTTGTGGACGTATCCTGACTGAATCTGCTCTGTGGCATCCTCATTAGCATGCCAGTCCTCGCATAGCTCCCATCGCAGCCCCACACACACCTGTGCGAATATTTGTGGCCTTTGAAACTGTGTAATTTGTAACTATAAACCAGATTGAAACAGCAGGATATGAGTTTACATCAGGTGAATGCAGTATTGACTGCAAGTAATTACATTTCATTGTTTCCTATGTCCCTTTGCCCGGAAAAAAAAAATACAAGGGATTAAATGTCTCCTGTCTGGACAACTTCTCGGTCTCGGTACACCTCCAAAACCGTAACTCCCGACGAGTCTTTTGCATGTGTGCATTAAAGCTCAAGAAATGTGCAGTAATAATAGGCACCAACACCGCAGAGAAGCTTTGAGTCAGGCTGCACGTCTGCCCTAAACTCAGTTGACGAGCTACTAATGTTTTGATTGGGAAAAAAATTAAAAATAAAAAATTGCCATGAAATTGATATTCAGATTTTTCGCAGGTTCTAATCATCGGATTCAGTTTAAAGTTACTGACCATATAATTGGTTCAGTTTTTTTCCCCCCCTTTCACCTTGCAAAAGCACTTCACACATCACTTTCCCTAATGATTCTTACTCCTGACTAAACTTCACCTCGAGAGTGTCTGCTTTCAGGTTCATAGCTCAGCGGTGAAGTATTTCCGATGGAATACTTCTTGTATCCTCACATACATTTTCAGGATTTTTTTATTTTGCTAAATGCCGCATGTGGAAATTTCCTGACATGCTGTTACATAAAGCACAATGGGGAGGGATTGACATGGCTAGCAGACAAACAATAACTATCCAGCTCCATATCAAACTGTCATCAACCGCTGTCAGTGTCGCGCTACCTCACTGCAAACGATCAGCATCCATCCATCTGACGGGTAAACTGCCAATGTTTTCGTAATGATTGCTAATGATAAAGCTCGGAGGACTTGACAAATCCACTCCACCAAGCAAGAAGCGGCAGGGGCCGCTTCCTGCTTCTGGAAAGCTGAAGTGCTCGTCAGACAGTCGGAGGGCTTCCTGCCTCCATGGCAACGTCAGCCTCTAGAGGCAACTGTCCAGTTTGCCATGTATTGCTTTCTGGATTAAAAACGGACATTAGTCGCGTTCTCTTCTCCACGATGGCTGGCTTTTCGATCTGCCTTTGGTTGCGGCCATTTCTAACAGCTATTAAACCACTGGATTTCTAAGGTCTAATGTCTGAAAACAACCGCTTTCTCAGCGTAGACCGGCCCCGAGTGTTTCGCTGCCAACGCTGCCAACTTTCCTCGGAGGACAGAGTTTGGATGAAGAATTTTGTCATGCCTCGCATTTGAATTGGTGAGTCAGCATCAAAGAATGCTCTTAACGGATGGCACATGGGCAATTATGCATTTTCGTTACTGGACTTGAATGGAGGAAAGCTCTTAAAGGGGTAGTTCACCAAAAAAAATAAAAAATAAAAAAAATAAATTATTATCTACTTACCAGTAGGCCGATGGAGGGATGGGTGAAGCGGTGGAGTGCACAGACGCTTTTGGAGTTTCCGGGGTAAACAGCATGGCAGCCAAATCCAGTACCCTTGAAGCTGATGGTCACCACTTCTTCAAACATAAATTAAGCAACAGAAAAAGCATTCTTCATCCTGCTCCTGTGACCCCCAACGTTCAAATTGGACTCAAAAAGCCACGTTTTCAGTCTAAATGCTGCTGTCATCCCACTCGCCTGGAGCTGCGCAAATGTTCGTGTGCACATGCTGCACAAGCCCTGACCATAATTGTATTGAATTTGGCTGCTTTAAAACCTAGACATTGTTATATGCTGCTGATCCTGTTTCAGAGTTCAAAACTCTGGTGTTCAGTTCCACTGTGGACAGGCAGAAATGGAAACCTCTGCAAATGACAGCGCAAAGCCCCAAATTCACTCCCAGATATGGTATTATAGGTTATAATTCTTCATGCCCATATCATTTCCGGAGGGGAACACGTTACATTTGCCTGTATGTATCTACGCGCCTCGATTAGTCCTAGGTCCGGCTCTTTATATTTGTCTTTTACTGTCGGTGAGGGTTCCACCTCGTCCTCAGTGCATGCAAAGAAATCTCGGGTCTTACTTTTCGCCATTGCTTCTTCTGCGATAATTTCTGCTTCCTGTTTGCACAAGGTCACAAATGCCCAGTGTACATTACGGGTCACGTGATATGCATTTTCATTTGGTGCAAAAACACTCATCTGGGTGATTTACCTCGAAAACAGATGGAAGGATGAAGCTCAACGTCTCACTCCAGTTTCTGGAACTTTTCAGTGACTGGTGGGAAAAAAAGAAAAAAAAAAGACAGTGGAGAGATTAATGAAAGTGGGCCGTACGTTGCATGGAAATGTTTTCATACAATTAGAAAATGACAAGCCCTGCACTGTCCATTAACCTCCCCCAATCACCTCACCATCGCAGTCCCTCAGTTTCTCTCTCCTATTAGTCTTTCACCACGTCAACCCATCCCTCTGTCTCCTCATCTCCTCCCTCAATTCCAGCGGCTGCCCCCTCCACCCTCTCCGCCCTCCCATGGCCAAACACACTGACCTAGACTCCCAGCCTCCTTTGATGTGAGCGATGTGACCCCTGTGCACCAGATGCCCCAACACCGCCAGTCTTATCCTCTCCGAGAGCCAGCACAGCCCACAGAGAGGGCCAGTCATTAACCCCGCACAACCTCGGCCTCCCCTCCACTGCTTAAACACATGATGTATTGCGGCTCCCACCCTCCCGTAAGCATCCCCCCCCCCCCGATTCACCTAAACATGCATGTGTGGGCGAGCACCGATGATGCAATAGGCTCTTTAAACATTTAAAGAACAGGTCAGCCTTTCAAAGGGAGGAACTGGAACCTTTGGCCACTGCTTCAGTTATCATGGTCAGCGGTTGAAAGTCTGGCGATATGTCAGAGCGGAAAACAAATGGATGTCTAATGAATGGAAAGCCTGAATGATGAATGAAACTTCACACTGTTACATTGCTGGTTTATTTGGATTATGAGTGTATATCTTTGCCATACCTGGAGTGATAGGGTTAGATAGGATGCGGGGTGGGGGGGTTGGTGCTGGTGGCAGCAGGGGGGGGGGGGGGCTCTTTTATCTACCAAATGATTGAATATGATGAAATGTAGGAAAAGTGTGCATCACGGGGGGAACTGCCCGTGAAAATATGTTGAAACTTAGATGAGCGCAGCGAAACAGCACTGAAAACAATCCTCATAACTGCACCGTGCGTCTCTCAGTAAACCATCCATCATTTTGTTACTTAAACGGAAAAAAATTAAAACATCTCAGAGTAATGATGAGTCATGGCCTCAGCCAACCTTAAATCTGAAACCTAAACAAATCATAGTCTGGGTGCCCCGCATGACAAAGGAGAAGAGAGCAAGAACAAGAGCATTCCTAGGGCTAGAAAAACGAGGGAGGGGATTACTTTATTAAGATGTACTGAAACACCGATCACCACAGATGGATGAGCGCCTCGCACAAAGAGGGGTCTCCAAGAATCAAATCCATCTCATGAAGGAGGGACTAACATCTGCTTGAAGAGTCAAGCTGAAGAAAAAAAAGAAAGAAAGAAAGACAAAGATTGAAAGAGACCAAGAAGACAACTACCCTAATAACCGCGAGGATGCCATTCCTCCAGGGTTGCAAAGCCTATGTAAACTAGCATGTTGCTCGTCAAATTAAAGTCATATTTGCAGGGCAACTGTGGCGTAAAGGTTATTGGGGCTGGCGTGGTGCCAAATGGACACTGGTTTTATTCCCTGAATTGGCAGGAAAAGGAGTGAAGGAACAGTGCTTTGCACCTATTACATATTTTTGCCGTATTTGTGTACTTAACTACTGAAACTAAAAACAAATTTGGGCCGAAAGGAATGATTTTTTTTTTTTTTTTTTTTGCCATTGGCTCTCTGCTATAATTGAACCCCCAGCAGCCATGCACCCTTTTTTCTGCCCATCTCCGTGAAGGCGTGGCCGGGCAATGCATCGGGCGCGCAGCCTCCTCTTATCCCAGGTTGTCAAAGACGCTCTCTGCTCGTCAAAAACACTCTAAACCTTACCAGGCCTTAATTATCACACTTAAATGTCATAAAATATAATAAGTTGTGATGTTTTTTTCTGGAACACACCATAAACTGTTAACAGGGATGATCACTTGTTGGCGCTCGCCATTTGTCTTGCGGTTGCCAGTGTGGGGGCACTTGTCTCTGAAGGCATCATTAGGTGTCTGCTCGACACATTCGCCGCCTTTCCCCGGCCCTCCTGATATATATTTTTAAGGCTTATGTGCACGCCATAAGCAACGTTCGCCTGTTACCGACGTATGTGAATAGAAAGCCCCTTGTGTCTGATACAGATGGCAAAGGGTGCTTTGCACGTTGGGATATAAGGCATGAGTGCGTGTGGCAAAACGCCAGTGCTTGACTAACCAGGTTGAGAAGAGGTTGTCCATCACCACACACTTGACTGATGTGAGTGTTGCTCGGTGCCGCAAGATGATACGAAAATGCTAATTGTGAGGTTCCTTGTAAATTTGTCCTCGTGAAAGGGCTCAGATGGGACTGTCAGCTCACCCGTGACAAATGCATTTCGGTGTTTGATATCTTCAATTGGGGTTTGAAAAGCTAGAACATAAATTTGGTTTTGGAATTAGGCTGAATTTATGAGGTGTCAATTAGTCATAAATATTGATTATTGCAATTGTTGGGAGAAAGTGTTGCCTGCTGTTTTAGCTCACTGAGCAATCCTTATTTTTTCAATTGGCCCACCTGGAGTATCGTTTCTGGTGTGTATTGTGTGTGTTATTCTTTGTCCTTCCCCATGAAAAGTGGAGTTTACATATTTATTTGGTTTACAGTTTACCAGCGAACAATCATATTTATTTCTGTCTTGATATTATGTCATAAGTTCATTTTTTAGAAAGTAGTTTGAACGGTTTATATTATGCATCTTAAGGTTGTTTTTTTTTCTGCTAGAGTAGTTCACCTTCTCCCATGTGGCAGCTTCCCAAACACTGGATTTTCCATGCAACTCTGATTTAGAAGCCTCAATCAACAGAGCATCTGGGCCATCCAAAAGGCGGCAAATGCTAATATTGCTTTTTCTTGGCGATAAAATACATTTTTTTCCCGCACTTTTTTGGCATTTTTCCAGAGCATAAGTTTGATTCCTTGCTTGTGGTCAGATGGCAGTGGGGGTCGGTCTGGAATGAGGCCTCCATCAGATAACACGTTTTCTGGTTCGTGTAAAGATGTCCGGCATATCAACAGAGACATGCATCAACGTGATGTGAAATCTTCGCCTGCACGCCGCAGCCGGTTTTTGCCTCCACAGCTGGCTGACTCAGGTCCCAGGATTGGAGCGCTGAAATGGGAGCAGAGACGCTTCCATCTCCCACCGTTAAGTCTTTCAGCACCACTCCTGGCCGGAGGCCTGTGGAAGGAAGGAGCGGAGAGATGGGGAGTGTCCTTCAGGAGTCAGACAGTGATGGTGCGGCGATGATAGGGCGAGGACCAGAGAGTGTCTCAAAGCTAGAGATCATTGCAAAAGCTTGTTAAGAAGGTCTTCGGAGAATCCACAAAGCCTTTTCCATAGAAGCTGGGACTGCTGGCTGTGCATTTTTTGCAACTGCAACTCTTGACCTATGCAGGAGCTGTAATGTCTGTGTCAAAGCCCAGTTACTGGTGAGCTCTCGATAACTCAATGACTGCAGACTGTTCCAAGGGTTTCTGATATTGCTGATCATAATATTATGTCAAATAAATGAGGCTTTCATAGTTCTGCTTGAAGCTCTTACCAGTTATTTCAAATTAAGTCCTCAGATGTTTGATATTGATGCTGCCCCCCATTGGATTGAATAGCTAGCTCCTCCCATCATCTTAACATATTTTTGCATGAACTACAATTAATTCAGATTCAAACTGAACACCGAAATGTCTATTTTTATTCCGACAACACAGTTTTATATGCCACCTACACAACCGTGCGTACGAAACGCAAGCTCCAACACAACTAAACGGACTCCTCAGATTTTAAACTAATTTTATTCTATTGTGGACTAGCGATGTTGAATACAAACACACCATACATATGCTACGCACGCAGATTATGGTTTTTTGAGACATGTTAGTTTGTGAAATGAGAAATGTATTGCAGCCAAAAAACATCCTATGAGTCAATAAAATAATGATTTTAACACTATGGTTGAGGTCGGGTTAGGTTTGGGCACATGAAGACTGCGTCCAGTTCAGGGAAAGATCAACACGAAGAATTCACTCAGGTTAGGTTAATCTTGTTTTCATGGTTTCAATAATAGCTGAGGTTCCTAAAGCTGTGCTCGCTGATACAAAGATTTGTTATCATATTGCTGGCTATTCTCTGGAACTCAACATTGCAGTCAAAGCAAAATTCACAATGCCGTTAAGTTGCATGGGATCATTTTTCCCATGAAAGAAGAAAAGAAAATTCCATTTTACAAGAGCGGAAACCTTTTATGCTATCAAGGACAGCCAATAACAGACATTACAAATGCTTAACGCTAACACCCAATCCTCCTACAAAACTTAAAAATCTAAATTGAATCTTAAGTTGAATCAGACTGTTTATTCCTTCAAAAAAAAAAAAAAAAACACACCAACAAACCACAGTACAAATCTATCTACACTGGATTATGGAAATCTGCTCCTCATGCTGACTAATGTCATCACCCTCAATCAAATGGGTGCCGCCCATTAGAATGCCATTGAATTCATTACTCACTCAGATAAACTCACAGCTGCGAATGATATGAGAAGGCTGGACGTTCATCACGGCCATCGAGGAGGCGTCAGCGGTCCTGCAGTGTCATCTGTTATGGAGATATTTTAAATCCTGACTCAAGTTAAAATTAATAACCACGACACCAAATTACGGATGGATCATCTCAGCAACACGACCCGGGGAGACCTGCTGGACTCTCATTCCTCTAAGAGACTTTCAAGTTTTTCGTGCCGTTTTTTTTAATAATATTTGTGATACTTTAGCCAAGCGTGTGTGTGCGGAATGGCTGCCTTGTGTGACTCAATACTCTTGTTGTGATATTATGTAATTCGTTTGCGAGTCCCCGAATCTTCGTGATCGAGACGTGCGCACATATGCAAAGCTCGACGAAAAACATTTCGAAAACACAATGGCGTGAAGGCAGACGTGTGAAGGGAGAATCTCAAAGTGCCTTCATCTGAAAACAGAAAAAGATGATTGCACTAGTGAGAAAAATTAAAAAAAAAAGTGTGTTATCCGCTAAAAGAATATTGAGAAATCCAAGTATGAATCTGAGCCAAATCCATTTCCAGTAAATAATGAGGTCTTTCGATGACAGGTAAATTATGACTGCGCAAGTGTTTTTTATCCAGAAAGCCAGTACAGTTGGGAGATATATTGTGCTGTATACCAGCCACGCTATCCGGTTTAAGAACACCCATCTATCCATCAATTATACAATGACATCTTGGTGGAGACTCTTTTTAATCACAGCCCACATTAATCAGGATTTGATTTTAACATTATGTTTTCATCAAATAAAAGGCTGCTGCATGACAGATCATTTATAACCGAGAGGCTTTTCTCGGCTTCCCGCGCAAGAGCTGAGGGGCGGGGGGGGAGCGAGGCATTTGCTCGGTGAAGCCATCATATCGGATCTGAATGAACAGTTAACACTGCACAAGTCCCATCCATCCTTGTCACAGGGATCCCTGGCAAGGTACAGACGGTAAAGTATTTTCAATGTCAGACCTGAGCCCTGGCTGGAAAATGGCCTCCAGCTGTCTCATCATGGGAGCTGATAAGACGCTGTGGCCGGGCTCCCCCCACTCCTCACTCAGTCTGTGGGAATTACAGGTACAGACTGCAAGGTACCAGCCAGGAGAAAACAACCCTCGCTCTCGTCCACCTGGGTAGCGGTTCCTCCATATGGAACACATTTAGACTTGTGTCAGTCCTGGAAGATCTAAAGGAAAGCTGGTTTCTTTCAATTTAAACGTCTCTACCTGCTCCGGCCTGGGAAGATCCCAGCAATGCTTCTGCAAGCTGCGTTGTAATCCCACAAAACACAGCAAGTACAAGAGATTACGCAGTCATAAAAAAAAAAGTATGTTCAGCTATTATTCAGACAATTAAAAGGGTCTATTGAAAGTCTATATAGTATATTTCTTTCAGCTTAAAATATTTAAAATGGCAAGTTAGTATTTTCCTTTGAGGCAATCAAAGAATCTGTTTTTTTTGGTGACAAAATCATTGTGCTCACGACGCTGCTAAAGCTGTTGGTAAGACTGTTGGTTTCCTTACAACATGTGTAATTGTCTGATTGCTTGTGTTTCTTGCAGCACTGAACTTAATTTGCACCGTAACGCTGTGTTCAGACATCTTAAATCGAATGAATTTAACTGCAATAAAACGGAATTCTGTTTCGATTTTTGTGGGGACATTTTCTGTCTGTAGAGAGATTTGCATGAACACGGTTGTCACCTGTGTGTTTTCTGCTTTCTGTGTGTCATTTCATGCCAATGTGATGCTGTTCATATATAACACCATAAAATCATTTTATATGCAGTATCTCTTTTCCTATCATGCGAGTGTGATGATGTCTATGTACACTCACTGGTCATTTTATTAGGTACAAATGCTCAACAGCTTATTTACGCAAGTATCTAATCAGCCAATCACATGGCAGCAACTCGGCATATTGAGGCATGTAGACATGGTGAAGACGATCTGCTGAAGTTCAAACCGAGCATCAGAATGGAGAAGAAAGGTGGTGTAAGTGTTTTTGAACGTGGTATGGTCGTTGGTGGAGAATTTCAGCAAATCCTGACCGACTGGGGTTATCACACACAACCATGTCCTGGGTTTACAGAGGATGCTCTGAAAATGAGAAGATATCCAGTGATGGTCAGTTCTCCGGGAGAAAAAAAAAGCCTGTTGATGCCAGATCTCAGAGGAGAATGGCCACACTGGTTCAAGCCGACAGAAAGACAACAGTTGCTCAATTAACAACTCTTTACAACTGAGGTATGAAGAAGAAGAACATCTCTGAACCTACAACACATCCAACTTTGAAGCAGATGGGCCACAGCAGCAGAAGACCTTTTAGTAGGTACAGCTTGCTAAGTAATAGAGTGACGGTTGAGTGTATATCCAGAAAGTCCTAATTGAGTGAGTGGAAATGAACGTGAATGGGTCCAAAAAAACATCCCGATCTGTAATGGGAGATCATAATTCTAATCCACTTTAGTAACTGCTCCCACAATAATTTCTGAACACAACCATAACTTAACTTGGATTTTGCTTTAATTTTGGTACAAATAAATAAATAAATGAAAAAGGCCATAAATTGACACTGCATTAAAAGTATCCAATCTGTTCAGCAGCCCGTGAGGACTTAACACTGTTTGATGACATGCAGAAGCTTTAAATGCAAATAATGGCACGCAAGTATGTCATAAAAAGTGGCATGTTATCAAAATACGATCCCGTGCAATCACATTGGATGCAGACCCAAACCACAACGTACCACCAGCACACCTCTATAACATCATTTGCTGTAGACAGCAAGAAGGTGCCATTTTCAGACAAGCTGCTTGGAAATTCTGGCGCGCTAAGACAATTAATGTTAGCCAAATACTGCGATTGTACTCCTACTAATATTCTAATAAACGACTTTGCAGATGCTCTCTTCAGTTAGACCTGACAGACGAAAATGGGCTCATCTTAAATGTTCAAATTGATTGCAGGTCCTGGTTTAAACAACGTAGCGTGAACACTGATCACACCTAACCCAATACCAGCAGGAAGCGGTGGGCATAAATAATCCGGTCATTCAGAGCTGTCAACTGAGCAGCCCAGCGACAAGAGTGTACCACACCCTCGTAAGGAAACCCCGCTGTTTATTATACGCTAGCTATGGGATACCCGCAGCCGTGGCTCTAGGAATACTCAACGGGGAGCTCTGTAACTGCTGGGGGATCAATACCTTGCCTACAGAGTAACTGAACCCAGGGGTAGCAAGGCAACAAGCGTGCCTGACCTGTCTGTGCCTTCAGAGACAATGTGCCAACATAGCAGGTCAATACGTCTAGAGGCAGCAGTATGGGGCCATCACATTTTGGAACAGTAAGTTGCCTCATCATGCGTGCCACTGCCAGCACTGCAAAAATAGTCAATGCAAATTATGTTAAAAGTGTTGGAAGGGGGAAGGAAGGGGAATTGCAGGACACGGATTATATTAAGATACGAATTTGACACAATATCAACGTCAAGCCAAGTGCAATTGGTTGCCCCTTATTTCATAGGCGAAATTTTTGCAAACAAAAGAGTTGAATGGAGAAGAGATAAAATGGATATCGGCTTCTATTAGCACCAGCTCCGAGTCAATAAATGTTATTCCCCAGAGGCCCTCTGAGCTGTTTGTGGTAAGGTATTGATCTCCCTAAATGCAGGTGTCTGCATGTTGGTCTTGCAGAGGCTCTGTGGCATGTCTGTGGGCCAGTACACACCCCAAACCCAAACCGCCCACCCCCGCCCCCACACACACCCCACCCCCTTTGCCCTTTCCTTTCCCCGTCTGCCTCTCTCGCCACCCAGCCTAAGCCGCCATGGTAGCACCTCCACAGAGGCCAATGTGTGACTTGATGCCATCAATAAAACCATCATCTGAGATGGACTTCCATCGCGCCCCGCACAGTTAGCCAGGCCCTCTGCGATGAATCACCTTGATAGCGGCAGGCCCTTGAGGAGATAAGCACTCAATATCTCACCAGTAGGTTCTCTCAGATCCATACCAATTCATGTTTCTGCCTTTTCTTTTTTTTCCTTGCCATGTCCTCTCGGTTTTCAGGGTTGTGGGTTAGCCAGCAACAGCCCTCGCCGCATAAAGCCGCGACGGGTTTGAAAAGTACGAAGGTTGGAGGTCGGCGACGAATGAACGAACGACAGGGAAAAGTCAGACGGTGAACGCCCGCTGGAGTGGAAGAAAACTGGGCCGAGAAGTGTTTGAAACAGCTGATTTAAAAAAACGAAAACAATAACAAGTACAGAGTTTAGAAGAAGGCTGAGGGTAATGGTGCTTTGGAAGGAGTAGCAAAGCCTTTTCTGCCTGTGTGTCTGTGAATCAGCTGTTCTGTTTTTATCTTATCGCTGACAGGTTGTTTGGTTTCGGTAACGGGTTATTATCTACGCATGTGAAAAAGGTCGCACTTTGGTAAGTGTGTGTGTGCGTGTGTGTGTGCCTGCGTGTGTTTGTGTGTCAGAGAGGCTGTGATATAATGCCGGTGGTCTTTTTCTTTCTCGGGAAACCGACCGGCCCTCCTTCATCTGTGAAAGGGCCCAGTTTCCACTTTTAGCTGCCACGTAACCAGATTTCGTTTTGTAACTTCTGTTTTTTCTCTGAGATTTTGCAAGCCTGAAAAAAAAAAGTTTTGTTTGCCGCATTCGAGGCGCATTATTTAGTCTTGTGCATAGACGCACATGCACAGACTTATTACATGTGCGCACCTCTTTTGCAGTCGTTATCAGAACCTTTTCCCAAACAGACAGGCTAAGGTGGTTGGGACCAGTCAATGGTCAGCAATGTGGGGCTAAGACCTGACAGATGACAGTAACAGTATGGAAGGCACCCCATGGCTTTGTATCTTAACAGAGCTCCCTATCAAAGATGGATGAGTCTGGCTCAACAGACCGATAGGACGACAGACAGACGCCCGCCGTGACAGTCAGGTCTTTGGATGCTGAACTGCATACAAGCATATCTCCAAGAGTCAGTTAGCTGGTCATGTTAAGCAACTATCTACACTAATTAAGTCTTGAGGTGCTGAATAAAATTAGCGGATGAATATACAGAATCTGGTGGTTTACCACTGCCATTAAAGGTATTATGTTACAGAAGTTCCCATGATATCCTCAGCTATGTCTGTGTGTACTTTTGCTGGAGAGTTTATACATTCTTTTTTTCCCCCCGCCTATTCTTCCAGGATCCAGACTGTAGGTAACCTACTTTTGCAATGTTTGGGTTCTCAGGGAGAGAACTGCTACACCCGGCTTTGGTCCAGAATGTAGCTGAGATGGATGAGTGTGTGACAGGACTCTCCCTTTACTGTCTCTATGGGAGGCTTGCACTGAGACATGCGAGAGTGTGTGTGCGTCTGTGTGTGCACACTGGCTGTATAAACTCACCCACAGGGACCCCAAGCTTGGGGGAGATAAAGACCTCTTCTAAAATGTAAACACTCTCTGAAGTGGTGAGCTGGGCAGCTGTAGTTGCACATACACACATTTGGAGAAATGCAATCCCAAGGTCAAGGTTAAGCGGTACACTCTTTCAAGGCTCACTTTCCCTCTTGACCCTCCATCTTGCCTTTGGATGCGCGCCGAAGTTTCAGTGCTGAGGCTGCTTAGACAAAAGAAAAACACTGAGTGTGTGCAGAGGCCCGGTGCTGCAGAACTGTGGTACAGTACTGCTGTCACCTGGCTGACACAAAGGAAATGGGCCCACTAGCACTTTGAGTTTACAAAAAAAAAAAATGAAGAAAAATAAGAAGCAGCAGACATTTTAGAGCAGCTTTAAAACTGTTGAATATTCACCACTTTTCATGTGGTGCTGATGTGCAGCAACGGCAGTCAACCGAGAAATCAAAGTCCACAGCTATATTGATTGATTGCACTCCTCCGACACCGGTGACATCAGCGGTGCTAATGAAGAACTACAGGTTATTGCAGATTGGATTTCTAGTTGCATCCTTTGGGTAGCCAGTGGACGTGAAGCTTCTCAAAACCCACAGCTGGGCACACTATCACCCACCTCCAAAAGTCCGATAGAATTTAGGGGTACGGCATCAGACACTTGCAGGCCTTGCATCCCGCTACATGGAGGCGCTGCTGGCACAGCTCTGCAGCGGGACAATTCGACTTTTTCAGTCAATACAGGGCACACATTGCTTCAGCTTGCGATATTTACCAGAAAAGCTGATTGCACTTCCGAGTCCACGTCGAGCAAAAGTGAAGAAATGAGTCAGCGGAATTGTTGGCAATGAAAAATCTGTCAGAAGAGGGACCTCTTATGATCAAATGTTACCTTCAACAAAGAAAGAAAGAAAGAAAGAAAGAAAAACAACTTTAAACCGTGTATATGTGCATATGTGACAGTTCACATTGTCTGAATTAAAGTACAAACCATGTACAATATATGCAGTGGGTCAGAAGATGTTGGGAGAGTTCATCATAAATGGACCTCAAATAGAGGTTAAGACAATCAGAAAATGAGTGGAATAAGGCCGAACATTTTCAAGACAGACTGCCATCTGTAAAATATGTTTGTTTTTTTTCACAGCAATATTTCACTCAGGGAAATCCATCACACTGTAAAACAAATGAATTCTGTGTGTAGAGATGCCTTCTACTGTGAAATTAGGGTGCATGTAAATCAAATTTGGCCAATTTTGTAAGTGCGCACTGTCTGTCTTATGTAAAAATCCATACAGGCTTTTAAAATACATGCCTACACTACAATGCATATAACCTTTCAGTGCTATGTCGATGTGCTATTGCCAGGGTGACGTTTGTGTGTACAAAGAAAAACACACTTAACAAGTACTTAACAAAGTACCTTCTGCTCAGTGAGGGTGCTGTGAAAAATGATGGGGGCTGGCAGGGATTGCTGGTAATCTTCGCCTGAAGTCCATCTTTATTATCTTGGTCAATGGACAGAAGTGGATCCTGAGGTAAAAATACCCGAGCCTGCTTCCCATCAGCGTGATGCTTTTATCTGGCTTTTGAAATACATTCAGCAGGATGCGCGCAGGGTAGCGACCCACAGCTGTCATTTGTCTACCGTGATCTCACATTTAATTTTCAATAATTACGGTATTTTTTTACTATTCTACCTTGTCAACGGGTATTTAATCAAGCGGTTTACTGGTACAAAACTGGACGAACGGGGTCAGGACACACTGAAAGTTTACTTTAAAGAAAGATGAAGTGGAAGGGTTAATCGGAACAACGTTTTCAAGCGCAACAGATATCAATCCAGAGGAAACATTAGCTGGGTTTCAGAAGGACAAGGTGAGAAATTGCGGCTCGCAGTTAACAATAGTTCCACTCTAGTGAGCTATTGATTTCGTCCCCAGTTTCCCGAGGCTGTGGACAGGCTCTGGCCTTTGGTGGCGCTCTTTGGTTCTCCTCCGGGATGCGGGATGAAAGGATGCTGCTGCCAAACAAGTGACTCAAAAGTGAGGCAAATCGTTCAGAGAGACACCTCCAGAGATGGCTGTGCCTGTTTTTAAACTGAGACAATAGTCCTTTTTGTTTGCTGCCGCGTCCCTGCGCTGCTCAGGGATGCAAACACTCACTTAGAGTCGGTGAAGCGCAAAGAGATGGGACCCGAAAACAAATAGGACTGCAGGGAGGAAAATGAAAAATGAAAGTGCAGTGCGGGATAAGTGCACCTTGTGTATTCACGCACACGCACACACACACACACAAACACACCAGCAACAGTCAGCAACAGAGGTAAGGATGGGAGGACAGGAAAGCAACCCAAAAACTTTAACTAGCAAAAAACGATTTCAGTGGCAGGGGTGGTAAGTGAGATTATTTTGTCACTATTAATATTTAAGAGTCCAGAGCACGGTGAGGACACGAGGTTTCATGGGGCATGCGTGCCCAGGGACAGTTAAAAGATAAAATATCCCTCAAATATTCAAAGTGATGCTTTTTGAGCAGGAAAGATGTAAATATTAAAGCTCACATCAGAAAATGATTTAATTCGAATTCCAGTGCAACGGCAGCGACGCTGTCAACAATAGGTGACTGACAAACCTCGCGAAAGATAGTTTGGCCAGTTGGTAACGAGATAAGCATCACAAAAGGATGCAGGTCTTTCATGAGCTTTTATATCCATGTTGATCGCCATATGTGAGCACCGTTCCATTTTCTATGATTTGCATGTGATGTTGCGATTTTCGAGGGCGACCTCTTTTACGTCGTCAATTTATTTGGCATTATTCCAGCTTTGTTGATTGTAAAATGTTGCTCACAAATCAACACATTCTCATAAGCTAGTACGCTTTGTTAGTGGCTCCGTGCTTCAGAAAAATGACGCTGAATCCACTTTGTAAGTAGGTCGCCTTCCAAAATAAAAGAAATTAGTAAAAAAATAAGTCTAATAATTGTTTTATGATGTGTCAGTGTTATGGCTTTTTTTAGGTTTAAGCACAGAAAGAACTTGGTTTGGGCGAGCGAGGTGTCGTCTGTTGTCATGGTTAGAGAAATAATAACTCCCTGCCAGAAATGTGAAACTTGTGCTTGAGTCAGAAAAGAACTATGAGACAATGGGCCCCTGGGCTCAGACACTTTAAGGGCCCGAGACCACAAAAAAGAGCCGAGTTAAAGACAATTCTAGTGTTGAAAAAAAAAATCAAAGCTAAAGGAAATGTTTATTTTATTAACAGAGACCCTTGGTCTGCTCAGCCAGTTATTCCCGATCTGTGACAATTTAATTTTGATTGATGATTGAAAATTGAATGCTAGAAAACAGGACAGGAACAACACTTTCATGTTGCAAAGTCTTTGTTAAAAACATGCAACTCACAAAAAAAAACCAATGCTGCCATTCCAATTGTGAAGCTCATGACTGCTAACTTGAACCGAGGTCTCTCAATGCAGAGTTCAGTGTTTGGCCTCCTGCCCCTGCACAAACCATCTTCTTATATATAGACATTGCATGGAAAACTGACCATCGAAGGGTTTCGATCGCATCATGCTGTCACGCTAACATCCATGTCTGTCAAACATGGCGTAAGCATCCCTTTTTCACCGTTAGTGAGAGAGCGGGGGGGGGAAAATGCCATTAAGAGTTTGCTGCAATTATTTTATGAGCTACGTGTGTATTAAATTGTGAAGCACAGCCTACATGTTGGTACGGAACAGTCAATCCCAGGGGCCAAAAAAAAAAAAGGTTTTCCAGCACTATGCAAGCAGCTGAATATTAGCAGCAGCTCGGGCATTAAGGCCGCAGGCAGGCAGACGGGCGGGCGGCAGATAAAGAGGACTCTATTAGTCTCGGCTCATTGTGCCACTCTGATTTCTTTCTACTTCCTAATTGGCTGGCTTCTGTAGGCTTGGCAGCCATATTTCAGTTTAAAGGTGAAGGATTCATGGGTCACGGGAATAAAGGGGCCCATTTGACAGGTCAGCAGGCTGATGTCTACAGCATAGTCTTGGGTCAAAGGTCAAACTAACATCAAGATAGGCCGTGGCAGTGAGGGTCAGCTCCTACGTCGGAGAGCCCAATAAGTACGTCGGCAGACTGACTGGAATGTTGTATCTTTGCATCTTGGCAGGAATATCGTTCATGCAAAAGGCCACAAGATGATTAATGCCACCTAAAGCGATTCTGCACACTCTCTGTTGAGGCACATCATTAGCGTTCGCCATGTGCGTCGCAATACGTTTTTTTTCCCCCTCTTTTAAGAAAGGTCGGGACAGAAGAGGAAGAAGTTGTGACTGAGAAAACTTGAAGCAAAAGCGATCGCCAAGAAATCTTCAAACAAAAGCTGCCAGCTGTCACCAGAAACATTCATCTCAGTAGCATACTGTGATGGAGCCTGATAGTAATTATCAACTAAAAGCTAACAGCAACACGAAGTTTGATAAATTAGCCTTCAGTCTCGTTAGCTTCATTATCAATCCATGTTGACGCATTCACACATACACATACGGTGTACGAGATTATTCAACAGAAACTGCGCAGGATGCAGGGACCTGGTCGGAAACATGCCGTTCCATCTGATTACACTAATCTCACTCCAGCAACTGCAGCAGTAACACACTGCAGTTAATAAAAAGCAGCACATGTTCCAAGATCGAGAGGGTGATTTGAAATACATTGTTGATTTGACTCATTATTCTATGTATCACTGGAGCAAAGTTAGACAAAAAAAAAGAAAAAAAAAGTAATCCAATTAAGAGTAATCCATGAATTGCAGTAGTCAGAGGGCTTAAGCAGCTGACAGCAGTCTTTACGTGGGATTTGGTTTGTGCAAGGGATCACATTGGAATCAGCACCCTCGTAACTCGATTAGCATTAACGTTCACCTGTACAGAATGAGATGCCCGAAAACATGAAATCCACCACGCACATTTGCACGCACACACACACATACACACACAAACACAAACACACACACATGCATGTGTGCACACACACACAGAAACACAGGACAGTCTGCCTGGCACCAGACAGCAGTGCACTGCCAAATGAGATGTGTGAGAGCCCCCTGCTGTCAAGAGGCGGACAGGAAGAAGAAACAAACCCTCTCTAATGGAGACATGACATGCTCGCCAGGGCGGAAACTCAAACAAACGATTAATGGGCCATGGAGACTTTAGTACAGCAGCAAAATACCCTCCAGCGCTCCCCCTCTTTGTACTCCCTCACTCGCACTGTGTCCCATGTTTGCCGAGGGGGCTCGACATTTCAAGACACAGGCCTCTACCCCGGGGCGACATATTTCTGCCACCCCTTTACCCCAGTTCTCCTGAAAACCCTGAACTGAATTAGGTGGACAACACAGCATGAGCAGCTCAGAGGACCCTAAAGAGAGCGATTTAGCAGCAGGTCGGACCCGCGTGTTGATTTTTCTGCCTCTATCGTTGTCGGCCTTGAGGCATGGTTGAGTTTTTTTGACAGCCAAATATTCAGATTCATGTGAACCGCAACCCTGTTTTTCAGGAGCAAGAGGTGGAAACGTGGCTTTCTGGACAAGACAAGAGTTCTGTGATCATGCCTTTGAAAAGCTGAGGAGGTGGTGACCTTATAGTGGCGATGCTGCGGCAAATGGGACAACGGGGCCACGGGGAAAAAGATAGAGGGTGCACCCACAAGGAGGTGCACACCCCCCCAAGATGTCCAATATAGAACACCAAATAGTGCAAATTAAAAGAGTTTCATGTAAATCAAATCGGGTTGCGATGCTTCTGACACAGCACTGAGGCTTGGATTGACATTTTTGACATGAGCAGTACCGCGAAAAGGCAGCAGGAACAGCTGAGGCGCTTGAGTGGGTCCAGGGTGGGGGGTGCTCCACTTTCATGGGGCCACGGAGGTCCATCCAGTCCAGTAGCTGATGCTGTCTCCTCCTTTGTCTTCCCTTCCATCTCCTCCAAGGACCCGTCTCAACAAAGCACAGGGAAACAGAGAGAGAGGGGAAGAAGGGAAGCCCCTTACGTTCATGTGTTTTGATTAGCAGGTAATGATCTTTGATCTAATGCGCTGACTGGGAAAGTGCGGCTCCCATTGAAATCCGGTGGATGCTTGGCCGACCTGGAGCCAGTGTCACTTCTCGTTAGGGCCTGCAGCTCCATGACCTCCCCGTTGCCAGACCCAGCCCCCTCCTCGCAGCATGTGCACCCCGCGTAATGATATCAATAGCAGCAGGGGTGCAATGAATACAAATCCGCGTGCAGAATGTTTGGACAAGAATTCGCTCCCAACCCTCCCTCCTCTTTGCCTCCCCACTCACCACCGTTCAACCTCTATCCCCAAAACAAAGGGCTGGGTTAGGCCTGTAATCTGGATGGTTGATTTCACACAAAATAGTTGGCCGCTGCAAAAAAACAAAAAAAAAAACAAAAACAAATGACCCCTGCTGATTGGCTATAACTGTATACGTTTCATATGAGGGTTTGTTTTTACGTGCACATCATCGAGTTTGACTGTGCGGGGCCAAAGCGTGTGAAAATGCATTTGATTGTTTTGCTTAATTCATGCATGCCGCTGATCCATTCAGGCCGCATCGTATGGGATAATGGCTGTTACATGCTTAATTGAAACAACACAAAATTCTGTTGTGCATATGCATGAAGTGGGCCAGTTCACAGAAATTATGTCAAACAAGGTGGGTTAGACTGATACCAAACTAGAAACATTTCATTCATGTGCGTCACAACGCTCGGCTTTTTCTCCGGACCTCACTGCAGCAAAATGTGCTCTTATTGCTATATCATAAAATATACTGCTCGTTCGGAAAAGGAAACTACAAGCAAGGTCAGGCACACAGTCGTCCCCTATCAAACACTCTGTCCAGTGTTGGACCTGACATGGCAGCCACCTGATTTCCGTCTCTGGTATTGACACAGTCGTTTGACGCAGCCTGGCCACCAGTGCCCTTTAACAAAGGTATGTTCATGGAGTCAGCCAAAGAAAGCCTCATTTAAAATCGGGGAGGAAAAGAGCCGATGCGTTTCTTTTCTGAATTAACAAGACTGGAAAAGCTATAAAAATCCCAGCTACGAGACCTGTTTATTATCAATTACTGCGCCGCAATGTAGCCACACTGTGAACATACATGTGCTGCAGCCATGTGCCTCCCCGCAACGACGGCATGCCATGTGCACATGCCCAGTGCACACAGAGTCCCTCTCTTCTGTGCTCGCCTGCTGCTGCCGCAGCTTCTGCTAGTGTGTGAACATGCGACTGTTGCTTTCCACGAAGTTCTCGGTAACACGGCTCAACGTTTAACGCGCCGGGAAACGCACAAGTGTCGGGAAGAATGAGGCCTTCGTCAATTCATCAGTTTGAAAGGTCGTCACAAAAAGGGCAAATTTAAATCATTTCTAAGCCGATATTCGGTGCATTTTGCTAATTTCACAATTGGGGAACTTTGTATGTTAAAGTACAGTCGGAAAATTACTGTCAATATTTCCGAGAAATACTCTGAATGTCAACATTGATTAATATTATATTATAATTTGCTCGTGTTTGAGTCATTTTTAATATAAATAGAACTTTTTAAATCTCTTTGGGCGGTTCCCCTCAAGGATTTCTGAATATATATATATATATATATATATATATATATATACACACATAATGGGGGGTTGTTTAAATAACTTCAAGAAAGCTACAGAGCCACCAGAGAGGCAGCCGTCTCCTACAGCACCATCTTGAAAATATGCACATAACTGTGAATGTATACAACTTTTAATTTGCTTTTCTCAGAGTGGAGCGCGGTGAATCCTGCAGCATAACAGTAGCACCTGTTGCCGAGGGCCCTCACACATGCCTGTTTTGTTTCTGTGGTGTTACTATTTTCTGTGACGAGCCACCTCTCTAATGAACCTCTCTCCTCCTGCCAGCCAGCGGTAATGGTGCGAGACACATGTGGTAAGACAAGACACTGCTCACGCAAGTGGTTTGGACGACGGCTCTGTAATTAAAGGGCGGTTTATATCATCTTGTAAGGCTCGGGCGGCTGGCGTGAGTCGTGTGCGCCTCCGTATTCCAGGCGTGTTCCCTGACACACTTTGACAGGAGTTTCTTAGCTTGTGGTCTGTCATCGCCGAGGATGGCACAATTTCAAATCTGTTAATTGTAAACACACAAAAGTGAGTAGGCTGTCAGGCTGTGGTGCGAGAGGCCAGTTAATAACTTCTTCCAGGAAGGGAGGTTTTCTGCGCCTTCACTGCCTTCTGCTAGACTTCCTCATGTGGAAAGAAGGTTCTTTCGTCCTGAGCTCAGAAGTGATTTTGTATCCATTTTAGATTCGTTAAAGTGGCAATTGACACATTTTAGCTTTCACTTGCCATTACGCAGTTAATGTTGATCCCAAAGTGTATTAGTGACACAGAAACAGAAGAATAATGACACCATCAGCATTCAGAGTGGGTCCCTCATGGGCCTTGTTTTTACTATGCTAGCAAATAAAGTTCAGTTTACTCCGTGTTCCTGAACACAGCGCTAATGCTAAAGACAGCTACCACCAGCCGCACCAAAAAATGAGCCAGGGGCTGCACGGAAACCGCGATCATACATTAAGATTTGTTTCATAATGATGAGTTTATTAATAATCTGGTTGAGACAGTATCTGGCTTCCTTAAGAAGAAGTACAGCCCCGTGAAACATGATAAACATACAACAGCAGGGAGGGAGACGTGGACTATGGAGACCATGTTACTTGCTGAATGCTTTGCGTATGACATGAAGTTAGCACTTTACTCAACGTGGCTTTGCATTCTAGCTTTTTGACGAGTAAATACGGTATTTTGAGGGAGAAGGTTAAAACCACACGGCTGCCTTAAAACCACGCTTTTGCCAGCTAGTTCACTAATGAATCTTGGCCCGGTGCCACTAAGAGCTAATTGGCTGATGGAAGGACTCGTGGATGCCATGATTACTGTGTACAAGCGCACTGCAATGGGATTTTAGCAGATAAGAAAACAGGATTTGTGTAAGGATACAAAGATTTTTTTTCATTATATTTCAAATCAAATAGAAACATCTTTCCTAAGAGGTTTGCAGTTCCACAGATGAAGCTTCAGATATTGTGAATTCAAGGAGTCACAGAAAGAGTGGAAAAGACCAGAGAACAGTCAGAACTGTTGAATAATTTAGCGTGTAATGTATAGTCGCCTCAGAAAACCCTGCATGACATTTACACCAGTGTGAGATGTCCCATCTCCACTGACTCAACACCTGGAGAGTCTTGTTTCAAGAGCCCTTTATGCAGGTACATCTAAAATGCATTAGCATTAATGGGAAATTAAACCTTCATGTGTACATGCAGAGGTCCCCCGAGGTCACGCGTCCTTTTGTCATACAACGTCTTTCTAGCCGTTACTGAACTGCTTTTCTGCTGCTTTCCTCCTTTCACATGCGATTGGTGACAACGCGCTCAACACATCAAGATTATTTCCTCATAACACGATGTTTGATAACATAATGAAAAGTGAAATGGCCCCCAACTATACACCCAGACTAAATGAGAGGAAAGATTAAGACGAATAGCTACATCTGGCTCTCACTGAAACTCCAAAGGAAGTTGAGATAACCAAGCAGGGTCTGGTTATTCATCACCGCGCAGACATGTGCCCATACTCGACTGTAAAGGTTCGGTGGGGGGGGAAACAGACACAGGCGGAGAGAAAAATCGCCGGCTCAGAAGGCAGCACCTGACTTTGAGTCCTGCTCTTTAAAAAAAATAAAAAAAACAGTTACATTGTAAGGGAGCAGAAGGGAACACGATGGATTGACAGCTGGACCAGGGGGGCACCTGGTTAATGTCGCCCATCATCCAGACCCTCAGTGCCCCACACATCCCCTCGCATCTCACTCTCTTTTTCTCTACTCCTTCCCTCAGGGGAGCAACTTTTCCACCAGATCCTGACTGACATAAACCCCAGAGCCTCAGGCCCCCAAACAGAATTTGCTGCAGACTCCGGGCTGCTTTGTCCTCCGTCTGCTTCATCTATCTCTTTCTTCCACGATTTCCATCCCCTTAACCATCGCTCGCCTTTGTTCTCCCGCTCGATCGATGCTCCATAACTCAAACTGGCCTCTGGTGTTTGATGTCTAAGCTCTGGATATCATTTCGACCGTTCCTCGTTGGAACAAGTGAACCACAGCGATAATACTGCGCCACACAAGCATGCGCACGCACACACACACGCACACACACATTCATTTACACACACATACAGACACAATAAACATGAAAAACACACTGAGGCAGGGGGATAATGTGAATGAAAAAGAAAAATCAGTCTCCATAATTGTGTAAAGTTGTGCGGTGGCAGTTATTCATCTAAATGTCAAATATGAAATTATTGTTATCTGACTAAACTCTCTCATATTGCTCTGCGGGGTTTATGGAAC
>CAAKHG010016876.1:47904-72111 GCA_901007715.1 Dactylopterus volitans | reverse complement strand
CCCCCGCCCCCCTTCCCCAAGAGTTTCTGTCTTGCGCCAGACCACAATAGTAAATATAAAGTTGGTCTTAATGACTTGCCTGGTTAAATAGAGGAAAAAAATATGTATAATTGCAAAATTGTATGGATTTCTTGTTCACTTCTGCATTTACCCAACTTCTCCACATCCCCGCATATATATGCGCGTGTCCCCGGGAGGGTCAACTGGCCCACTTTAAAACATACACGACAACCCCGGCAACCTCTATTTTCAGGGGTTTGCGGTCACATCGACTTAAAACACGCAGCGTGTGGGAAGATGTTGAGCGTAATAAAAAGGAAAAAGGGGTGCAAAACAGACCCAAAAAAAAAAGAGGACTTTCGTGTGCCAACTGTATTTCACTTTCATGGCACACAGGCAACCAGCGGAAGTGCTGGTTTGCAGCTTGCTTTAGATGTAATGGTCTGCACTGAAAAGCCTCTTTCCTTTCTCAGAGGGTGCATCCAGATTTACAGCTTGACAGCTGAAGCAGATCACAGCAGAAGACAAAGCCTTCTGGCAATGAAAAATATTCTTTACATTATAATTGGCAGGCGGCTGGTTTCAGCCGGCACGTTTAATCAGAAAGCGTCGGCTTGGATACGGCAGAATCTAAGAAGGGGATTACACTAAGACAATGGAATATTTATGTTGTACATCAGTAAATCTCAAACAAATCGACTCTGACATATTAAATCCTGCAGGATGTTGCAGACATATTAAAATAACCGTGTTGGTAAATTGTTATCCAGGCATTTCATCCTTTAAGCTTCTGAAGGTAATGATTACAAATGACAGAGAGAGGAAGATGGACAGTTACAGTATATGTCTAGATGTGCATGAGTAGTCTTGTAGCTGGATTCGGAAAATACAAGAAAGGTCTTGAAAAAAACAGATGGCTTCAAATGGACATAGGCAGTTTTATATAAAGTGAGTATTTTAGGAAGAAAAAAAACATTTCAAAGGCGTTTAGATCGGTGTGATCATTTTCCCAGCATTCAATTTACTGTAAGTGCTCTACAGCCAACACGGCCCCAACAGACATTTCTAACTCTAATTAGGAAGTTTCTGGCCCACAGTGAGTCTTGGAAACTGTAGTCCCTCCCTTGTGATCAAGCTAATTTAAGGGTCCCTTTAAGCGTCTGCAAGGCAGGTTCTTCCAAACATCTTCATGAGCTGCCTGTTTCCAAAACAAAGCCACAATACTATAATTACAATATGACAATAAACCGAGCTAACCAGCAGCTGACCCTAACAGCATCACAACTCCACCCAGTCTGAGTGCAGCGCTGCGCATTAAACAAAAACAGGAGAACGTCCGATTGAGGATACGTTCAAGTCGGTTAATGACTTGTCAGCAGTTTTCCTACGTAGGAAAAATGAATCTGCTGAGGCAAGAGAGGCAAATGTCAGTCATGTCGGCCCTGTCATTCCTCAAGTGGCCTTTTGCCTCGTAAGCGATAGCCTGAGAAAGGGCAGCAATCTTATCATCGGAGCGCACGGAAAGGCGAGGAGAGCCAGACTGCAGGGACGGCCGCTCCGGGGCAGAACCAGGCAGACTCAACATGTGCACGTCTGCAAGCAGATAGT
This sequence comes from Dactylopterus volitans, assembly GCA_901007715.1. Taxonomy (NCBI): domain Eukaryota; kingdom Metazoa; phylum Chordata; class Actinopteri; order Syngnathiformes; family Dactylopteridae; genus Dactylopterus; species Dactylopterus volitans. The sequence continues at coordinate 70,503 of CAAKHG010016876.1, read as the reverse complement.
TGTTTGATAACGGATTCAGATAAACGAGACAAATAGGTAAAAGCAAAAAATATCTCACATCTGGAGAGGCCACTTTGCAGCGGTTAATCGTATTTCTTTTTTTCTTTTCACGGTTAGCTGGGTTCTTTAATTTCCACAACTGCGACGCTGACTGTTGACGCGCCCCGAGTTGCAAACGGGTTGATGCTCAAAGGAGCTCATGAGATATTTGGCTTGGAAGTCCGACCGAAACGAGGAGAAATGTGGGGATAAATGTGGAGTTTGTTCAGGGGAAAATGTTCCTTTTTGACCATGCTTGAATAAAAAACTTAAATAGCTGGAATACCGTGGTCAGACAATGGCGAGTAAACAACCTACACAGACGCAGCACAGCTATAACTACTGCCTTGTATTTCTATTCCACTTTTATGAGAGCAGCAGGCTCTTTGGTATATCTCAAGTGGATGTTGTGTCAGTCCTGGGAACCCTAAATAAAGATAAAGCCGCCCTTCCTGACGACTGGAGAGCTGCCGTATAGTACTAGAAGCCACTGGGAAAAGGAGGAGGGGGGGAGTCAGATAGACAAGGGGGCTGAGGGATGGTTTTCACAGAGGATGGGAAGTGAAGGCAGGCTGTATCTGTACAAGGATTAACTGATAGCTCTCTCTGGTCCCAGATCGCTTGGGGACAGACGGTACAAATGTCCTGTCTTTTAATAGCTGCCGCATGATTTGCTCAAGTGTGCATGCCAATCAGTCGATGCATAACCGAGCCCTGCTCCCTCCCTCCCCCCCTTTAGCAATGTACAAAGGATTAGTCACCTGCAAATGTTTGTGCTGCAAGCATTGTGTTGTGTCCACTGATCAGCCATAACATTATGACCACTGCATGTTTACCACAGAGTATAACGCAACAGCCCTGCACGAGATTTTCCTTTCAGGAGGAGTTTTATGTTGAATTTTTATTGAATCTGTTACAGAAAGGGGTTGACATACTTACTACTATATACTACGATTGATAAAGCAACTGTAATTTGTGATGCTGTTCAACTTTACTGGGTTATACTGAGAGGTGGCCCTGATATTTTCGTCATCCCACTCATATGCATATTGGAGGATTAGGGGCCACCTCTCAGTATAACACGGTACAACAGCATCACAAATTACAAACAATCATTAAAACATATCAGCACCTTTCCCGAACAGATTCAATAAAAATTCAACATAAAACTCCTCTTTAAGGGACAATTTATTGCAGGGCTGTTGTATTGTATTCAGTGGTCATAATGTTATGGCTGACAGCCTGATTAAATGATCTGAAGCTCATCAATGAGTACTTTTATCATCAAATTGTTGCAAATTAATAAGCAAAAACTATTTTTTTTTAAATGAGTACGAGAAACATTGATGCTGGCGTGGCTCGCATCAAACTACATAGTAATCAGATTATATCACCTGGAAAGCTCGTTTGTTTTATGAATGAAGGTTATTTGGAAAATCCCCCACTGCGAGATATGCCGCGTGTCCTGTGACCATCTCCATGGTGACGCCGCCGTGTTTGGAGCAACAAGCATGCACCCGTTTTCCTCCGTCTTTAGCGGCATTCACACAGGCGACTGGAGTCCACAAATCTTCACAGAAGAACCACGTGAAACACCAGGGGTGATTAGCCCGTGATAGGGTATATGCGGATCATCAAACAACAGCTACCACCGAACCCAGATCCAGATGGACCGAGCAACTCGTCCTCGCTTTCACTGGGCCGGTGCTGATCTCTCGTCCACGGCTGCTACGCATGTGGTCATGTTTAGCACCTTTCCAGCAGCTGCAGACATGAAAGAACTTTCTTTTTTTTTTTTTTTGAAGGACGATCGACCATTGTATCGTCTGCAGGAAATAAATTACACGATCATTTGACATGTGGCCAGTATGGCCAGCGGGATCTGATGGTTCTCAGATGTGAGATGCCTGGTCAGCTAGTGATGATGGAAAAACTAAAATGTTGATATGATTGGTCAGTGTAACCCAAAATGATTCAGATGAAACAGTAGCAATCTTTATTTTATTGAATACTACATTAGCATGTCAGTTTGAGTTAATTTGGTGAAAATGTCCTTGATTTGTTATCTAAAAGGCAGCAGAAAAGTTCTTGATGTAAAAGGCAAAGCACATGATCATATCACTTTTCATAATGAATAAACCAATCGCAAACAAATCTTAATATTAGCGACAAATTTGTGACCAAAATTTAATTTCACGGCTATTTTCAGCCATAGAAAGCTTGCGCATATGATACCAGCCCTTGTAAATGTAATTTTCAGTGCAGTAACTTTATACGTTTAAGTATTTATTGCAGCGGTTGTCACGTTAGGCTTTAAAATGTGCGGAATGATGTCTTATTTTGACCCTGGAAGGTTGTTTTCACATTCACCTGCTCTGAGTTTCTCTTGCACGGAGAAAATTAAAGTGGCAACAGCAGCCTCTGCTGCCAGAGGGCGTCATTACAGGATGCTGTTCATACCTGAGCTGCCGCGATATTCTGTCAGGAGAACGAGCAGACGCAATACTGAGAGGAAGGGACACTTGACTTTAAATGAGTTCATGGCCGATGTTATCGCTGTGACCATGATTATCATGTGCACCCACAGCAGATGTGAGCTGTTCAGAGGATTTCTGCTCCACCGGATCAGCACGAAGAGCTGCCAATTAATATTAATGAGGAAAATGCTACCTGATTGGGCGTAGTTCACCTCCATCCTCTCTTATTTTACTCGTGGATTTTAAAGTCCACCTGAAATGGCATCATAACGGTGTCAAGCTTCCCTACTGTGATGAATTTTGTGAGTGAAAGAGAGCAGGTACTCCCCCCCTCCAAAAGTATAGGAACAGTGAGGCCAATTTTCTATTTTTGCTGTCGACTGAAAACATTTGGGTTTGACATCAAAAAATGAGCATGAGACGAGATCAACGATTCAATTTTTATTTGCAGGTATTTACATCTGAATCTGATGCACAGTTTAGAAGACAGCACATTCAGTTTGAAATCACCTATTTTTCAAGCGAGCAAAAGCATTGAAACATGTGACTGACAGGTGATTTTTTGTTGCCCAGGTGTGTCCTATTACACTGATTATTTCAACAATAAATATCGCTGAGTGTGTACTCTCAGTTTCAGATTTGGGTTTTGCCTGTGCGGACTGGATTTATAGTTAGAGGAGGTGTAAACAACATGAAACCCAGAGAACTGTCTAGGGGTGAAAAACAAGCAATTGTGAAGCTGAGAGAAGATGGAAAGTCAATCAGAACCACTGCACAAACATCGGCAATAGCCAGTACAACCATCTGAGATGCCCTGAGGAAGAGAGAAACCACTGGTGTACAGAGTAACAGACGCCGAAACATTAGCAGTTGATGACAGAAACATTGCGAGAGCTTCAAAGAAAAACTCTAAAGCAACTGTAAGTGACATCAGCAACAACCTCCAGAAGGCATCAAAGTCTACTGTTCGCAGAAGACTTTATGAACAAAAGTACAGAGGCTACACCAGAAGACACAAACCACTCATTAGCAAGAATAGGAGGGCCAGACCGGAATTTGCCAAAAAGTACACAGACAAGCCAAAAAAAAAAAAAAAAAAACTGGGACAAAGTTTTATGGACTGATGAGACAAAGATTAACCTTTACCAAAGTGATGGAAAGGCTAAAGTTTGGAGGAGGAAATAATCCACTCATGATCCCAAAAATACAGTTCAAGCTCATCTGTGAAACACGGTGGAGGTAATGTCATGGCTCGGGCTTGCAGGGCTTCTTCTTGGACGGGCTCGTTGTTCTTCACCGATGACGTAACGCGTGATGGCGGCGGCAAAGTGAAATCGGAAGACTACAGAAAGATTTTGTCTGCCAATTTAGAGACAGATGCAACCAAACTGAATGGGAGATCCTTTATCATGCAGCAAGATAATGACCCAAAACGGCAAAGGAGTTCACCAGGGACAAGAAGTGGAAAGTTTTAGACTGACCTAGTCAATCGCCAGACTTAAACCCTATAGAGCTCTTTACCCGCTAAAGAGAAGACTGAAGGGACTAACCACCCAAAAACAAACAACTGAAAGCCCGGAGGAGCATCGCACAAGAAGGATGCAGAAGTTTGGTGATGCCAGTGGGTCACAGGTTTGATGCAGCAAATTAATTCTGGAACTAAATATTAAGCTTTATTCACTTTAATCTATTCAAAGTAAATCTGTTCCGATACTTTTGCTCACATGAAAAAATCGGTGGTTGCAAACAAAACGTGCTCTCTTCAAAGTTGCGCATCAGATCCAGATGCAAATACCCGGAAATAAAAGCTGAAATGTTGATCTCTTGTCTCATATTCATCTTTTTATGTCAAACCCAAATGTTTTCAGTCTATAGCAAAAATAGAGGAACGGGCCTCACTATTCCATTAGTTTTGGAGGGAGCACAGATGGCAAATAATGTTGGGACGGTGCAAGTTCGAGATCCACCAGAGACATCAGCACTTGTCTGAAAGTGAATAAATTCTAGCTAGCCGGCATTTAGCCAATGTATTTCGGGGGTGAGGGAACGAGGTTTTGAAGTGACAATAGCCAAAAGATACACGTAGTTCGTCTTTACCGGAGAATGTCATTGGTTGAACTTATGGAAGAGTAATAATTTGTTTTACAAGCAGAAAAAAACATGATGGATTTTGAAGATTACACAGAATGTTTTTTTTTTTTTTTTTAGGTTCGCAATATAACCGGGACTATGAGTTTAAGAAGCGCTTTAAAATGGCATTTTTCATCTCAGGTGGGTTTTAACAAAGCAGTGGTTACACTGGCTGAACGAGAGGTTCAGGTCTCACCTCCACAGTTGTGACATCATCAAGCCTCGTCTCCTCTCCTCGTCCTCCTGCCTGCGACCCGGACATCATTCGATCATCATGCCATATATCCCTGCCAAGTAATAATGCCACATTGTAAATTGAAACATAAGGTGCATCTGACAGAGAGGTCGGACAGATTTAATAACTTTGCAAAAAAAAAATTATAAAACGCTTCAGCTGGCTGTAACAAAACAATGAACGTATGATGCAACTTTGCCACATTTTAAAGTGACTCAGAAGCAGATGTTGTTAAATGCCTGTTGCCTTGACTCCTCTCTTATTTCTCACCCTCCTCATTCGCATCTGAGGTTGGAAGGACCAAGACAAGAGGGGAGGAAGTGAGGAGAGGCAGCAAGGAAAGGAATTCACAATGTACGAACTGAGAAATGGCAAGTTGGATATTATTTGACTGTGACACATCACCTTTTCTAGCCACTTCATCCTCACACACTGCTAGAAATACAGCATTGTGTCTGGTGACCAGTCAGATGACATTTGCTCCGTTTAGAGCAATTGAAATTCTCTAAATGGGCTGATAAGACACGTTTGGATGCATCTGACAACATATGCAAATTGCAGCGATACTGAATGAAAACAAAAAATTGCAATCCAACTTGAACCTTCTAACCAAATCGCCCCGTTCAGTTCTATTGAGTCAAAGTTCGGTCTTACCGTTTTCCTTTCACCTGCACAGCTCTTGAACTCCATGTTTGTTGCGGTCCTCTTCCCTCTATTCAAATTCTTCACCACCACCAAATGTTAGAGCGTTGCCGCAGTCTTCGCTGCTTGTGAAATCCAGGTAACGCCTGTAAGTCAACTCTCAAAGAAGAATGAAAGTCAAGGATGAAAATACAAGCATGAATGATTTGAAATTTGCGGTTAGAGTTGGTTTGTGTCAAAGCATCTGCTACAGAGAGGGAAGACCACAGTGCACGCACACACACACACTCGGAGTTCTCAAACTCCATTTACATTCAAGGATGCCAAAATCACATTCGCGGGCTACTTTATGAGCAAGAAAAAAGTTTAGATATTTCATTAAAAGGAGAGTTGAGGAGGGAATACAGAAGAACACCAACCAACTGTTTTAATACTTGATAGAAGGCTGTAGACCTGCTTGGATCTCGAATCCAAGCGGGTCTCCAAGCACCTAAAAATACTTCATTTTAGGAAAACATACATTTCTATCCCACAAACTGCATCATAGACACACCATTATTTTCACGTTAACATGTAAATGCCTGCAAATGACGACATGACACAGGAGTTGGACTGAAATATGTATTTTGCAATCACGTAATGCGTGTAGACATATTTCTAGCCTGAAAAACGTTTGAGCAGATTAATCTGCCATTAATCTTATTTAGTTCTTATTTAGTTCAGAAAGTGATGAGGAAGGTGAAGCATGTTACTGCAGTCTGGAAATGCTTTCTTCTGCTCTTCTTCTTAATCCACAATCATGATCGGCACCATGAAAGACGGTGAGGATGATGATGGCTTTCAAGATCGCCACCTCCGTCCTCCTCACAGTCTCTTCCTCATTTTGCCCTTCTTTTGGCCGCCACGTCCGAAACCTGACTTCTTGACTTCGCCGAGCCACTGTTTGTTCTTGCCGCGGAGCTTCTTCAGGCCTCCGCTCTGAAGGAACTGGTGCTTCTGCTGTTTCTTGCGCTGCTTCAGGATCTGCTCCTTTGTCTTCAGCTCTGACCGCACTTTGCCCGCCGGTCCAGCGGGGCTCTTCTGTTGAGGGCCTCGCCGTCCACGGCCGCGGCCTGAGCGAGAGAAAAATCCGATGACATTAACAAACAGTCTGGTGCGTAACCTTCCATAAAAACATTAACAGATGAAAAACAATATGTCACTGAGATTTAGAGATGCTGGATGATGGGTTTAATTACCTTTGACGACAGCAACGACAGCCGTTTTTCCCTGACTTCAGTCTTTATGCTAAGCTAACAGCCTACTAGTTGTGCAGACATGGTTGTGCCTTGCTCTCTCAGGACTGCGGGCAACTGTGAACCTCCTCCGGCCATATTGGCAGCGTTATGGTTGGAGTTGTCTGCAGCTCGGTAGTCAAACTGTCTGCATCGAAAACGTGGAGTGCACTTGCATTCTGACCTTTACGGTAAACCGGGCGAGAAAGCCGATGGCGTCTTGCAATCATATTAGAAAAACTATTTCAATGAGCACTCAAGTGAAGGATGTCATATTCTGTACTGCAATCATATACTGTCGGACCTCAGTATTACACCCGCCAAGTATGAGGTAGATTGCATGAGCGGTTGTCGAGACAATCGAAGAACACACCCACACAAATTCATAGCTTGAATGTAAGAGGAAATGCATTTTTGAAGCCTTGAGAACAAAGATTCTGTACCTCTTGCTGGATTCCTCCCTCCTCCACCCCCTCCTTCTCCATCTGAGCCGGATCCTGCATCGCTGATCTTGTACTTCTTCTTCCACTCCTCATAACTGGCATTTTGTTAAGTCACACATCTCAAGAGGACAGATAAATACTGTCAGGGTGAGCGAGAGCAGACCTGCACTTGAGACACTTAAAAAGGGCACGAGCAGTAAAAATATCACATTGAAAAGGATACAAGTTCTTCCTGTTCTTTTTCTTTAAGATGGTCTGGCCACCGTCTGTTTTTATCTTCTTCTTCTGGTCCTCTTTTCCTGTATCTGTGACAAATCGCTTCCTCTTACGGTCCCTGAAAATGACAGCGACACCAATTTAAGGCATATGAAACAGGAAAAAGTGGGTCATGTAAGGTGTCCAAAAGAGGCAGGGACAGATTTTGAGTGGATGAGTGAATTTAAAATTGTCACCATTTCATCATTTTTTTGTGCTGGTTGAAGCGGTCTCCCTCGTCTCCCATGAGATCCAGGACCGCTGAAGAGGCTTGCTGCTCGAAAGCACTGCCCTCGCCGCCGATGCTTAACCTACCCCCACAAAAGGACAGGCATCACAGGTTATAAAACGCAATTAATGTTTCTTTTAATCACGTCTACCACCATTTCCTGAATTTCACCCTCACCCTCTCTCAGAGTTGAAGTCCTTCGGTCTGTAGGGGATGTAATACTCCTCATCTTTTCCCATTTGTCTGCTCTTCTTCTTTGGCTGTTCTTCCCCGTCGCCCCGCACGCCTCTCCTCTTTCCCCCCACCACCTCCGAGAACACGTCCTGGAAAACACAAAAGACGCTGATGAGGACTACGAGGTTTTCGGTCACTCTCCTCTCCGCATGCTCGTCTTGCAGCAAGTTTCAGACGACTGGATTTGGGTCGCATTCACCTGCAGAGTGTCCTCCTCTTTGCTTGTGGTGTAAGTGGAAGCCTCGTCTGCGGCGGGGGCGTTGATGGGCTGATGCAGGCGGCTCTCCGCAGCCAGATCCTCTCTCTGCTTGCTGAATTTGTCGACCAGCCGTGAGTCTTTGGAGCGTTTGGCCCGCATCACCTCACTGGCGGTCGTTTTATTGCTGGAGTTGATTTCAAAGATAGTCTAGAGGAGGGAGACAAGAAGGAGTTTTATTCATTGTCATAGGCCCCGTTTGCAACAAGCAGTACAGTAACGGTACTCATTTGTAAGCGTTTCCTCTAACAAAAGCTGTGGATGTCACTAAAGAGACCGTGCCGTACCGCTCCGAAATTGGTAACCCCTCCATCGGGGTACCTGGCACACGGATCCATACCTAACGGCTGGAGCTAGACACGCTGCAGTCGTGGATTGGTCACACAGATTGAGATGCAACGGTGGAAATAAACCACGAACACAAAAATGCGCCATGTTTACAATGGCAGCGCGTAATACAGAGCGAGGGAGGAAATACAGCAGGGGCTGAGCGGAGCAGCGAGAAACCAGAAGCTCGCCTCGTGTTTCCCGCTCGACTCTCAGAGAGGCTGCCAAGGGCTTCCAGCGAACGGCCAAGCAATGACCGACCAAATGCAAAAAGCTCCACAGCGATTATCGTCTTGTTAAAAGACCACAACAGCCGGAGTGGTGTGGACAGACGGACGAGGGGGTGGTTTGACATGATGACCATCCAGAAGGAACCCCGCCTACCATGTACGTTACGTCTGCCTAGGAAATGAGAACTAGATCCAGAGTTTATCGTTCCAATGAGCAGCGCATCATAAATCATGCCGGCAGAAACGCGGCTAAAGGTTTACAGAAATCGCAGCCCCGGGGTGTAATCTGCATTTTTGGTGTGATGATTCAACAATGCCTCCTTGCTCTTCCCGTGAATCTTTAAAGAGAGGGACATTCTCTCCACCCCTATTAACTAACTAATTTCCCAATGCAGCTCTCTCCGTCTGTGAGTGACGTGACCCCCTGCTCCCTCACTCAAACGAAAACAAGCGATGCCTCGCCCTCTCCTGTCTTTCCTCCTCATTTCCTCAGAGATGTGTGAGGAAATCAGCGGCAAAGAAATACAGAGACACAAATCTCCCCATATCTGGAGACGCCATGGGGTCACGTTGGAAGAGCCGAGCAAAACCACCCGCAGCTTCCAAGGCAGGATCAAAATCAACCGGACGATGTGCAAAAACACCAGCATGTGGCCATTGTGTAATTCATGAATGCATTTTATTCAATCATGTGGTGCACTTTAGCACTTTGCTCTTTCACATCTAAATTAACGTCCTGGTTGATGCTGTACTTTTTTTCTAGACTGAAATCAACAACATTTGTTTTTTTTTAACAGTTTTCTGTAATTATTATATCATTTTTAACATTTTCTTGATACTTCTGCTGCTATTGTTATTGTTCTATAGTATTGTATTGTGTTATTTTATGTGGCTGGCATTGGCTTGCCAAGGGACTGAAGATGAAATAAGCTCTGGCTATAATCTTGCATATTTACATATGTATAATCATTAATAATTAAATTTTTAAAAAAGCATAAAAACACATTAAATGATCCTGCACATTCACACACCCTTCTTTGGCAAATTTGTCAAATTCTATTACCAAAACCACGGTACTCTTCAAATGAAATAGCAAAAAAAGATGTTAACACCACTACTTCTCTTCTTGATTCAGACAAACTGCTGAGATTTGTTCTTGCAGTAACAGAACTTTAGCATTAGTAAGAGTTAAAGTATAAAGTTCATACTGTTGTGTTGCATGGCATCATGACTGGGCTGATTTGCATTGAGATGTGTTATCATAAACTCACCGATTTGGATTTGTAGCCCTTGATGGCGTCGACTATTTGAAGGCGCTCGAGCTCCATCTTCTCCAAACCCGACCCTGAAGCAAAAACAAACGCATGCTGTTACCAGCTTTTGTCTGCGCTTCATCGCCACCACTGCCGTCTGCGTAGATCTGCACTGACCCAGTAACGGATGGACGGCCATGCTGGACAGATCTGTGCTTTTGACCCGTCTGATGGACTCGGCCGAGGGGTTCGGCCGAGACTTGAGGTACTGCTTGTAGGCGTTCTCTGAGATGCGGTGCAGGTTTTGCAGGTCTAGGGAGTTGCTGTGAGCTGTGATCAGATTGGCGGCCTCGTCATCCAGGATACTCTGAGGGACCCGACCGAACACACCTTCCGAATCTGGGGGAGGAGATGATCATAGATAGGAAGGCAATGATTCAAAGCATGCTTTTACAAGTCTACCAGCAGCCTGAGGTGTGCTCAGCCCTTGTGCCCTCCTCAAATTTACTAACCTCTGGAGACCTTTGTGGCAAAAATGCACACTTACAAAAAAAAATGCTATTTAATCATCATACATCAATTTTAGAGCCTTGGACATGTCAAAGATTGGCAACAAAAATGATTTGATTGCATTAGTATTATTCATGTAGTGTCAGTTAGTTCTTCTGGACACCCTCTTGGCCAAAAATACCTCATTGACTTCCACTAAAACCACATTTTTTAATCCCACTGCCAATACACTATATAGCCATGCATTCTCTAGTGTCAGCATTTCTTTTTGAAGAAAAGTAGCAACATCTGACATTTTTACTGTATTCCACTAGATTCAACCATTTTCCCATATTCTTGTATTTTTGACAGTTGTATTATGAAATCATTTGACTAACAGGAGCCCACCCCCTCCCCAAGAGTGAAGGTGTTCATAGGATGCAAAATGCACCAATAGGAGAAAAGGACACTGGATTTAAAAAATTTTACTAAAAAGAAAAGTTCTTGCAAAAATTCATGCCACAAGCTGTAACGCAACCGAAATGATCACCAAAATCAAAACATAAAAATGTAAGATAAATGTACAAAAATGCCAGAGGGGGAAATAAGGGTTAATCCAAGAGCTCATTTATCAGTATAAAACCTGAGAGGCAGATCTCACCTTCTGGGTGGTCAGGTGTGGCCAGCTGAATGGGCCTCCCCAGGAAGAGGTGAAGGTCATAGACAAAGGGCATCTCGTCTGGACAAACCATGCTGTAGGCCGTCCCACTGCGCCCGGCACGTCCCACACGACCTGAGAACAGAGCACGGGTGACGACAAACCTCGTGGCATATTCCTACTCATAGTTTTGTAAAACGACAAACCAATTCTTGTCTATGCGCGACTAACCGACTCTATGCAAGAAGAGCTTTGGCTTGGAGGGGAAGTTGTAGTTGATGACGTTGTCCAGCAGGGGGATGTCGATACCGCGCGCGGCGACGTCGGTCACAATTAGCACCATGGCTTTGCGATGCACAAATTTTCCAATGTTGATCTTCCTGGCAGTCTGGTCAAGGGCGCTGTAGATGTAGGCGCAGTCCACACCTTCTGAGGACAGCAGCTGGAGGTTCAAGCAAGAAAGATCTCCCGAGTTAGTGAGAGTGTGAGGACTCAAAGGGGGGCGGAGGGGCTCTGGAGTCGGCAATTTACCTCCTTGAGGTACTCGACGTGATGTTTAGTGGCAGCAAAGACGACTGTCTGCTCCTGAGGCTTCGCGACGTTCCTCAGTAAATGCAGCAGCAGTGCCGGCTTGTCGTCCACTCGCAGATGGAAGAATGAAAGCTGAGACGTTAAAAAAGGTCGTGAGGCGGTCAGACTGGCAGGAAGTGGCGCCGAGCATTCCACACGTAATACAACTTTCACACCGACAAATGCGCATAAAGTTATTTCAAGGATTTTCTTATTGAATAAAAGCTTGCAGAAAGCACTTGAAGATGGTGGGGCTAAGAAAAAAGGTGTTGCTTGTGTGTGAACCATGAATCATGCATATTTCCCTGTAATTTGTAACTTTTAACAGTCCATTACAGTGAACATCAGCTAACCAAAGACACACACACACACTAACAGGCGTCCAGTGATAAGCTTTAATAAACGGCATCCTTTCTTTACCTTGATCTGGTCACTGAGCTTAGAATCTACGTCCAGACGAATTAATACTGGTTCTGTCAGGCCTGGGGGAAAAAAAGAGAATGTTTCATTATCCTGGGGATTAAGAGGTGATTATGATTAAGAGTGCTGCAAGAGCAACATTAGCTTCTTCAGTCATGATGGATGGATGTAAAATGCAAACAAAACAAAGCGGAGGACTTGAACTCACCGGCTCTGGCAAACTCCACCAGCAGTTTGGGCAGAGTGGCGGAGAACAGCAGGGTCTGTCTGGTGTCTGGAAGCCTCCTGATGATCTCCTGGAGCTGCTCAGCAAAGCCCATTTCAAACAATCTGGGCGGAGGAGGAACATAGTCACATTCTCACACACACACACGCTTGACTGAATTTAGTTTGTGAACGGGAAAATATGACCTTTTTAAAATTGCACGGTTCTCACCTGTCAGCCTCGTCGAACACCACGTACTCCAAACTTTGTAACTTTAGGTTCATTTCCGTGACAACGTGCATAAGACGACCAGGGGTACCGATGATTCTGACGGAAGAGGAGGGATCAGCGTTAAATAAAGCCACCCGTATACGTGAAAACCGTGACACAACAAGCTGAGCTTCTGTGTGTACTCACATGTCAGGGTTTTCGTGGAGAGCAGCGAACTGATCCTCCATGCTGCGAGGGATATAAAAGCAAAATTTAAGGGGATAAGAAGAAGTGGGTTGGATCTAAAAGTCAAAGTAAAAACTGAATTACACACCTGTCTCCGCCGAGAATCAAGGCGGTCTTCAGCCCGGTGAATTTCCCCAACTATGAAACCACATGGAAGAAAACTTTGTATTAAATCGGTTGGAACACACAGAAGCAGAAAGAGCCAGGCGCTTTTCTCTGGTTTAACTGTAACTGGATGTTTCTTAGAGTGCCAAAACAACACAAACGCAACCCACCTCTCTGGTGAACTTCATGGTCTGCAGGGCCAACTCTCTGGTGGGGGTCAGGATGAGGGCCCGGGCGCCTGTTTTGGCTTGTGGGGCCTTCAGTTTCTCAAACATAGGGACCAGGAAGGCAGCCGTCTTGCCACTGCCCGTCCTCGCCATGGCCACCACATCCTTGCCGTCCAGAATCACCGGGATGGTCTGTGATGGCAAGGGGATGATTGTACGTGACGTGCCGAGCTATTAGAAGTCACAAATGCTTGCATGCGAGGATGCCCGCGTGACTTACCTTTCTTTGGATTGGAGTTGGGACTTTGTAACCCTTTTTCATGACTCCTTTGTATACAGGATAACTGAGCCCTGACAAGACACAAAATTCCGATTCCATTTTTTTTTCAGGTCACAAATATACTGTATATACACATGTAGATTGCCTATATGGCCTCTTACCCATGGACTGGAATCCTCCAGACTTCTTTTTCTTCTTGTTCTGGGCTCTGACCAGCTCCCGGGTGTCAGGCTCCACATCTGACAGGCAATCGGATGGGGCGGGGAACCGCAGCAGTTTCTTCCCCGGCTGGGAAACGGTTTAAATATCCAACAAAAGTGGTAAGTTAATTGACAGAATTTTTTTTTTGATCAATCAGTTATCATCACATTTGAGCAAAAGCACCAAACATATTCCGGTTCCATCCTCAGTTATGAGGATTTGCTGTTTTGTTGTTTGTTTACCATCATAAACTGGAAATCTTGTTGGTTGGTTGGAAAAAACAAGCAATGGATACCTGCATGGTGAGACTCCTGACTACATATGTGACGCTGCTCTTTGCGCACTTCAGCTGAACATTTAATACCATTCTCTTCAACACACTGGTGACCAAACTGTCAGACCGGGGAATATCTCACTCAATCTGCCTGTGGAGCAAGGAATTTCCTGTAAGCGTGGAGAAGAGCTGCAGACTTCTGGCAACACCACCGATATCGTCAAGACGGAACAGCGGCGACCGTACTTCCTGAGAGTACCCAAGAACGACCACAAAGAACGACCACAAAAAAACCTCACACAAAAAAAACTGCTCGTGTCATTTCATCCTTGCTCCATAGAGAGCATTCTGACCTACTGCATCTGCGTGTGCGGTTCTCCACCCTCCAGAGGGTCGTCACCGTGACCCAAAAGATTATTAGCCGCCATCTTCCCTCCCGGAGGATCTGTACAGTCTCCAATGTCTCAGAAAGGCACTCGATATTCTCAGGGATTCTTCTCCCCCTCCGTTTGAACCGCTGCCATCGGGCACGCGCTTCAGGACGTCGAAAACGGGCCAACAGATTTAAGAACCATGTTTATGCCAGAGCCGCAACGACACTGAACACGGTAAAGACCTGACCATTTTGTAAACATCCACTGCGCGATATCTTGTGAATCGAGCAATAATGACAGAATGTGAACTATTTTTTTTGTTGGGTACGGTGTGTTTTAATTCCTTTATTCATTCTCACCTTTTTATTTTCCTAATAACTAACATTTGTATTGTTTTTCTTGCACTTTTAAGTATCACATTTCAATTCTGCTGTACAACAACAATAAAGACTTTTTGACCAATTTACTAAAAACCTCCTGAGCCTTAACACAGCCTGCGAGCTTCCAAAAGGGCCCTAATAATGGCTCCAAAATCTGGACTTGTCATGACCCCGTCCTTTGCTCTGCGGCTCCCTCCCCTCTAGAACCTCTGGTGCGTCATACTGAGAGTCGTCTCTGATATTTTTTTATCTTCCCTCTCATATGAAGTAGGGTGACAAAAAATATTAGGGACACCTCTCAGTGTAACCCAGTACATTTCGACGGCAACACAAATTACAGTCCCAAGATCAATCATTAAAACATGTCAACGCCTCTCAGACGGATTCACTAAAAAGTCGACATAAAACAAGCACCTGCGGGGGAAAAGAAACGTTTTAGGCATTTTGGCTTTTAAGCTATTTAAAATAGAGTAAGTAAGTAAGTGTGTTGTAGATGCGCATGCGTGTATCCGTCCACAGCAACACGACTGACCATAACAGAGCATAATACACCAGCTAGCGTAGCCACAGTGTGTCGTGTTGCTAATGAAGCGCTACTTTAGTGCATCGGCGCACATGGCAAGCTTTCGGGCGGGAAGTTTAATGTGTTTCACAGAGGAAAGCGGGGAACTTGTTTAAATAAAGAAGAAAACGAATAAGGGGGCATCCGGATTTGAACCGGAGACCTCTTGATCTGCAGTCAAATGCTCTACCACTGAGCTATACCCCCCACACTCGCACAAAATGGCGACGGCGCTGCCATATTTCCGCGCGCCACGACTCGTTCCTCAGCTCGCACACGAAACAAGTAGCGTGTTTCAAAGTGTTAAGCTCTCACCGAGTCATCGTCCTTAATTTCAGCTGCCAGCTCGAAGTCGCCACTGTCTGAATCCGCCTCCGGCTCCCTGCCGGCTGTGTGTCTCTTCTTCTTCGTCAGTTTCTTCTTCCTCTGGGCCATTCCGACGACTGAATGCTTTCTAGGACGACGTCTTCACGAAACGGTGCCAGAAATAGGGTATAAAAAACGGCAAACTAACGCGAAAGAAGTTCACATCACGCTAACGCTTCGCGGCACGGTGGGCAGACATATTTGAAACACGTGTGAGCGTCTTCTTCCGCCTCTTCTTCCGCCTCTGCTTCCGTGTCGTGCCAACAGCCGGCTGCTCACTACCGCCGCCTACCGGCACTGGCCATTTGGTCCTCCCCAGCTTGATGGTTTGTGCTTCCCTTTTTTTTTAAATGATTTTATTTCGGTCTGATAAAAACAAGAAAAACAAAAACTGATGCATAAGATCCACAAAACAAAACAAGAACAGGTACATAATATACACAAATGTATATTGACCGAAAAGGTACAGGCTGAAGCCTTAGCTTATTTTGCCTATCCTATTTACATTGGTAATGTTATCCCTATTAAAGTAAAAATAATAGAAAATATTCAAATATATGCAAGGAATACATTCGAGAATTCAAGAATACATTCAAGATGCCACGACGTAGTTCATAAGTGCACCTTGGTTTATAATTTTGTCTTATATTTACTAAAACTTTTTAAAATATTTTTTTAAAAACTTGTTGCATATTTTTATTTCTATTTCTAAACTATTCCATACATTCACCCCTTTTACAGTTTGTTGCATCTTTGTTTTACGTTGGTTCTTGCCTTTATTTTTTTGAACATGCATTTTCCTCGTGACTGGTATTGACTCACTCTGACCTGAAACATCTTCTGGATACTCTCGGGAAGCATATTATCATTAACTTTGTACATTATTTGTGCAGTTTTGAAGTCAACCAGATCAGTGAATTTTAGGAATTGTGAATTTATGAATAATATGTTTGTATGGTCGTGGTAATCTGCTCTGTGCGTTACTGGCTCTTTCAGGCTTTCATTGTCCACTTAAAAAAAAGCTAAATATGTATTTCCTCAATTCCATTATGTCTAAACATACAGTGGCAACTTTCCATATCATACAGTGTACCATTTACATTGTTGCTACAAGTTCTTAATCCACTTGCCTTCCCATTTCCTCCATGTCTTACTCACATTTTGTATTATATTAGTCTTCCTCTTGTCACACCATTCCAAAACTGTTGTGATTATTCACCTATTTCTCTCCAAACTACGTCTTTTCCCACATTGACACTGTGTTTTTCCCCCAACTAACAAACCTTGAATTATGAAACATTAAATCATGTACCAGGTCTTGGCGATTCCTGGCTGATCCTATTTACATGCTTGATGACGTTGACCCTGAGTCACTGGAGATGAATATTTCACTTCCCCCGCCCACGCTCATGCTAACAACCACAAGTGGTTAACATATACACACTTAAATAATCTGCTGTTCTCTCGCTGACCTGATTCTGGTAACTGCAGATCACTACCGCTGACCCTTGCCTCTATTAATAGACGCCTTCCCCACTTAGCATCCTTTGCCTGCTGTGTAATTTCCGTGCTTAATGTTCAGTCGCATAATGCAACACCCGCTCTGGTGTCACAAGCTATAATGTTGCCGGACAAAACTGAATTTCATAACATCCATGTCTAAAACTTGATTTCTGTCCCTTTCCCTCTTCCAACAAGCCTCCACAACCCTCTAAACGACCTCCTTTGTGTTTCCTTGACTCCATCCAGTAGTCGGCCATCACCTGTTTCCTCCAGAGTCACATTGGCATCCCTCCTGCCTCGGCTTGAAGAGCACTCACGGGTGCCAGTGTCACTGCCCCAAAGCAAATCCTTGGAGAATGCGCCTGAATAACATCCAGGTCTGACAGCACAGGCTTGGCTGCACACCACATAACCATAATCTATGCAATATAACCTCTCCTGAAACCTCATGATATGGCTCCAATGTGCTTCGCTAATCTGGGTTCAAAACGTTCCCTCTCACAAAAAAAAAAAAGCCCAAACATTCTCCACGCTCTAAATGATTTCCAAGTAATTTCACTACCGACTGATATTTCATTTCATCAGTTGGAATAAAATAAGGTTAGGTGGAGATGTTCAGAATAATTCCATCGTTTGATGCCTTCATCCACACTTATCAAAAACATGCACTTTCCATGGCTGTGGGCATAATACAACAGAGAGGTTTTAATCTTCATAACTAGACAGACAATGCCCATGAGTACTGTCTTGCTATTTCAAAGTCATTGTCATTTCGCTACTTTTTTTTTTTTTTAATATTAATAATCTCAGTTATCTTTCACAGCAGAAGATCACAAAGAACAAAGCTCTTCTTGGCCTCGAGTGTTCTTTAAAGCCCTAATATGCTTTTATTGCGATGAGTATACAGTATATTTATATAACTCAACACTCGTGGGGCAGAGGAAGACAATCAGGGCATTTCTTTCTCTTGCGTAACGTTTCATGAGGTACATAGGACATTTTGGTAGACAAAGCCTACCCACCCTTGCAACAAATGTCCCACTCATGCATCTAAATCTGCTGCAAGATTTTTCCATAAAACAAATTTTTACTCCACCGCGCACACAAATAAGCGCGGATCCGGAGTCTACAGGTTCAAGCGAGATATCATGCGCTGATATCAGGCCTCCGTCACGGTAATGAAAGCATTACGTCGACTGAGCCATCAAATTGTTAACTTCGTCAAATAACACCATGCAGATGGCATTACACAACAGAGCGGGTCGCCCACAGTCTCTTGCTCCATTCATAAAGGCTGACATGCCGAGGCGCATGTTGAATATCCCCGTTTCATCTCAGAATTAAACTTAATCTTGCACAGCTGATTCTGTGAGCGATCAAATAAGAGATCAAAAATGAGGACTTGATTTCTCATTGAGATTTTTTTTTTTTTTCACGAAACTGTAATTGTGTACCATGAAAGTCTTTGATAATCCATGCCTTCTCCTCGCATTGATTACCAGACAAATGTAAATGTCAGTGACGTATTCCACTCATTTAGATATCAGGCCAGCTGTTGCTTAAGAAAACAGCTGCACAAGACAAACAAGAAAAAAAAAAATCAACCCAGCGTTATTCCTTTGATCTCATGGGACAACAATGTTTTATTGGGTGCGTCTTGACTGAAAACTTATATGTAAAAAATGTGGATTTGCTGTTGGCAAATGTTTTGTTGTCTTTTTTTTTTTTTTGCATATAACTTTCAGTTGTTTAGAACCAGCCACAGTTTAATTTTTTAAATCACCCAGTGAAATGTGTCCCTTGGATGATAACGCTGACACTAATATGGCAGCCAAAACGTGTGCAGCGCTGTTTGAAGTCAGCGGGCTGATGTACAGTAAATAAGTCAACACCATGGCAACAGCCCGCAGCTAATGCCATTCATATTCCCTCGCAAGAGCCTGGCTGCAGTGGCCTGGAGCCAAATCTGTTCATCGAGCTGAGAGGGGATGCAGGGTTTACACGCAGGCAATAGGTGCGGCAAACCACCAAACACTGGGTCTGCTTTTGTTTGTAAAAGGTGATTTGAGTGATAAAGCCATTGGTGGGGAGGGGGGGGGGGGCGTGGGATTAAGATATGGAGCTGGCACGGATGGGAAGGCTTCAACTTGGCACCGAGTGTTGGCGCCACCGTGCTAGCAGGTCATATTCCAAAGCTCCTGGCAGCGTCTTCGCTCTCCTACTATGAAAATCAGAGCTCCCGAATCGCTGCCTCATCTCCACAGCATGTGGCTCAGCCAGTTAATTTTCTGATGTTACTTGTAAATCATCGGGCGCGCTTTGAATGTTCCCGTCGATGCGTATCGTTGGCTACATATGAAAGAAAATACAGTAGGGCAGCATGTTTTGATTTGTTGCGCGATGATGCCCGACCTCTTACAAATCCCCCGAGAGCCCCTTTCATTGATTTCATAAAGTATGACACTAAGATCTATAAATGACAAATAGATTTATCAGGATGAAATGTAGGCCAAGCTAAGCTGCATCCTGAGCTATGGGGTGAGGGGGCTGAGGGGGCTGAAGGGGCTGAGGGGGGGCTGGACTCGCAGCTGTGATCTTTCAAAAATCTGCGGCGCAACTTGTGTCAGTGGCAACGTGGTTTCGGTTAAGACGCAGATGTGCAAAGCAGTCGGTGACTAAATGGGCATTGATGAAAGTCATTAAGGAAGCAGATGTCAACATGTCTCAGGTTGAATTTCTATAAAGATGCTCTCCAGAAGCGTGTGTGTGCAGCAGATGCCCTAAGATGCCTTTAAGCCTCGGAGATTTAGGGGAATGTTTAAATTAAGAGATTATTGAGTCGATGGCTCGTAAATCTGAGCCTTTAAATGGGAGTAGCGGTTAAATGTTCCTCCATTCGATCTGTGTCAGCGTAATTATTTGTCAGCTACTCTTAAAGGGCTGGCCGCGGGTTCAGCGGACCCTTCTTAAAAATAGTCCAAACATCCAATTACACTGAAAGTGAAGTGCGGCAGCATATCAGGCAAACATGCCCTCCAGCAAGCCTTCAAATGCACGCTGAATTTCCATGCCAGGCGCTGTACATCTAAGGGGCAAATTAATCTTGGAAATCTGATAACAGCACTTCAAAAGCTCGAGCTGTACGAGAGGAAATATCGGCTTTGGAGTTGCATCACATTAAATGATTATAAACTCATCACAAAATGTGAGATTTGGAATGATGACATTATGGAGCTGTTTTTTTTTCATTTTTTCCATTTTTTTCCTTTTTTTTAGGGGATGGGGGTGGGCTTGAAAACACATTTTAGAATATAAGCAATCTAACGAATGCAGTCAGTCACCGATTGTGCATCAACTCGCAAGCAGCACTCCTTTCAGAACATGGGTCTTCTTCAGCGACCAGTGGGCATCATGCGACTGTGAGTAACCTGGTGAGGGAAAGCGGGGCTCAGGGCAGTTGAAGTAGAGGGTCGCCGCCTGATGGCACCACCTCCAGTGACGGCGGCAGATGGTGAGCGAGCCCTGGGCTTTGATCCTCGGGGGCCTGGGCATAGAGACGGAGAGGCCATGCGCGTTATACATGGCCACTGACTGGAGCGCTTCTCTGAAGATGCCATGCGCAGATAAAACGCTGAGAGGAGCAGCTCTTACATGCTTGAGAACACATATGATGATGTCTCTCGTGACCCCCGACTCACCTATCTTGGTAGAGTTAGCTTATAGGAATAAATTATAAATGAATGCAAAATATTCTCATTACACATGCGCAAACGTAGTTTTTTTTTTTTTAACTTGTGAATTTTGTACAGTGAAAACTAATTATCTCTAATTCTTGTAAAAATAAATAAATAAATAAATAAATAAAAACGCTCCAAGTAAGAATTTAAAGGGCAATAATGCAAAATTCAGAAGTGCTTACATGTCCACAACAGAAGCTGAGTCTTTTGCTGAGACATCTCCTTTGCTGCATGAGGGGAATCCGGCTTTGCGCTTCCTTTAGTGTAAAACTGCAGAGGCGCATACATCCAGTCAAACTTTCAATTACTTGATATTCTGAGGGCTAAAAGCCCCCCCCCCAGCTCCGGCACTTAATCTTACAGCTAGTGCCAGCATTAAGGCGATAATCATGACACATGTGACAAAAGCATAAAAACTGCCCCTGAGGGGGGAAGTGAAATGGACCCCCGAGGATCTCTTCAGCTGGCCAAACCGGTGGGGCGTCAAAGTCACTGAGACTGAAGCCTCGCTGAAAACCCTCGCCGCCGCGGCCCGCGGGTTTTCCGGGGCTTTCCTTTGATTTAGCTGCACACCGCCCGCAGAATCCACCGACACACTGTTGCAAAGCAGTGCTGCTAATTATCACTGCAGAGAACCTGCTGCAGCTAATACACAAAAGTTAATGGCCATTTTTAGTCCCATCTCCTCTCTGCTTTTATGAAAAAAAGGGGGGGGGTTGAGGGGGGAGTGTTATATGTGATGACAGATGCCCAGAATAAAAAGCCCACGGAGCAGAATTAACTTTTCATGCATTTCCTCCACGCGTCCTTGTTGTTTTTCTTCGTGGCCGTTTGCTCGCACAGCCTCGGGCTCCCTTCTTTTTCTGGTGTCTTAATTGCAATTTCATCAAGAATTTAATGCCATGCAGCCCTCCCTATTCTTGTCACTGTCAGTCCAGACTAGCCACCACGAGGGACTTCAAGGGAATTTAAAGTAGCTATTGTGTATCGTACGATAAGTCAGGAGCGGCTCGGGGAGAGACTCACTTTCATCGTTGTAGCACCGCTGGACCCCCTCTTCCATTCCAAATCCCTCACTCGCTCTTTCACGGCTTTATCGCTAAAAGACTCGAGCAGCTCAGCGGAATGTAAATGAATAAAGGCTGTGAGATGGAGAGGAGGGAAAAGGTTCGAGACGAAAGTCGCGTGTGCACATCGGCGTCGGGATTTTTACATCAGTGTACCACTCAGCTCTGCAATGAGGGCACTTAACGTCATACTTTTTATATATATATATATATATATATATATATATATATATATATAGCCAATCCCGTCCATGATAAATTAATATTGGACAATACTGATCAAAGTCAAGCTCAGGTCAGCATCCTTGCCTCAGCGTGCTCGCGCCCAACTGTCTACCTGACCTGACCATATGCCTCACATAGAGAGTACACACTGCTGGCATGTTTCTTACCCTGTTTTTCTTTCACGCTCACGCACACACACACACACACACACTCGCACCGGGGCTGGAGTTCAAACAGCAGCCTCGGCTCCTGGCGAGCCCGCCGCTTCTCATCAAAGTGCGACCGTGACATTCTCCCTCAATTCTATCTCCTGGCCGGTGCCGCCGCTGACAGCTTGCAGAAAGGTGCAGCTCATAACTCACGCGCTCGGGGCACAATCGCACTCACACACACACACACACACACACACACACACACAGACACACCCACGCACGCACGCATGCACAGTCCTGCCATTGGCTTCCCCTTAAACTCGGCTTGGTGTCGACCTGCGTTTTTATCTTCGCTCTGTGTACGTACGTTCGACTCTTCAGCGT
>CAAKHG010016876.1:15559-26725 GCA_901007715.1 Dactylopterus volitans | reverse complement strand
AGCTACCCCCCCCCCCCCCCCCCCCCCGAGTCCCAGCGTAGAGGAGTCTTTACGCTGTCACAGGCGCCACCGTGCTCACAGCGCTCATTCGTCACATTCTTATTTTGTTGAGAAATTATTTGCGACTCTAGCGACATCGTCCCCGCGGCCCCTCCACTCGTGTGTGTTGGCCGCCTGCAAAGCAGACGACCTCCCGGGAGTGGCTGCTGTCGGAGGCTTTTTCCTCACGCCTCCGTTCTGTGTCCTCAGGTGATCATTCTCATAGGAAACAAAGCGGATCTGGAGGCCCAGAGGGACGTCACGTATGAGGAGGCCAAGC
This sequence comes from Dactylopterus volitans, assembly GCA_901007715.1. NCBI lineage: Eukaryota > Metazoa > Chordata > Actinopteri > Syngnathiformes > Dactylopteridae > Dactylopterus > Dactylopterus volitans. The sequence goes on along the minus strand of CAAKHG010016876.1, from coordinate 26,406 downwards.
AGTTTGCTGAGGAGAACGGTGAGCCCAGACGGGAGAGGAGCGCCGGGAGCACAGTTTCTGTTTTTTTTTTTTTCATACACCAACTGTTAAAAAAAAAAAAGTTTCTCAGTTCCCTTTTTCATTTGGCCGCGCTCTTTTGACTCCTAAACAATTCAAAATATTGGCTGATGGGACCCCGAAGGCGCCCGCCGACACTGGCTGTTCCTCCTCGGCCTTAACAAAATAATCACGGCGATCCGATTAAAAAAGTCCAAATATTTAGAACGCAGTTAGACTTTACTCTTTTCCGAATGTTTACAGCAGTCGGGGACTGTTTGAACTAAGAAACCAAAGCCATGATTAATGTCAGTTCTATTGATACTGCAAAAGCAGATACTAGGAAAAGGTGACACGGGGAGAGAGGAAATTGATGAGGATCGTGTTGTCCAAGGAACAGAGAGGGCAAATAAGGACCGGAGGAATTTAAACTCGGAACTTTTGTTTTACTGACTCTGTCATCGCGTCTGTTTTATGTTCGCCAGGTTTGTTGTTCCTGGAAGCCAGCGCAAAAACGTAAGTCTGCGCCACTCCGGTGTCGAGAAGCGTGAAATATCCCTCCGCTCGCATTCTTAAACTCCCGCTTGCCTCCCGTCTCACCGTGACGATGTTTGTGCCCCCCGCACCCCCCTTCCCCTCCTCCGCGCTCAGAGGCGAGAACGTGGAGGACGCCTTCCTGGAGGCCGCGAAGAAGATATACCAGAACATCCAAGATGGCAGCCTGGACCTGAACGCCGCCGAGTCGGGGGTCCAGCACAAGCCGTCGGCCCCTCAGGGCGGCCGGCTAACCAGCGAACCACAGCCCCAGAGGGAAGGCTGCGGCTGCTAATGACCAAGCACCCCCCCCCCCACCCTGCCCTCCATTCTGTCTGTCTCTCTCTCTGTCTGTCTGTCTGTCCCGCTCGCCCTCCCACCACCACCGCGCCTCTCCATCCATGCCGCCGCCTCCGCATGTCCATCCACCCTCCTCCATGGGAACAGGTCTGCAGGGGTGAAGGAACAGGGGGCGGATATGGACCTGACCCAGACTGAGCTGAGCCGCGTGGACTGTACCCCTCCTCTTCCTCCTCCTCTTCCTCCTCCTCTTCCACCTCTCCGTCTCCCGTCGCCGTCCTCCCTCCTCCGCTGTCTCGTCCCTCCATGCCTCCTTTCTTCCTTTTTTCCCCTGCTCCTCCTCCTCTTCGCTCCTCCCGCACCATCCAGCGTAGTCCCTCCCCCCCCCGTCACGGTACGGTAGACGCCGCCACGCATCGCACGGGGGGGGGGCTTGGCACAAAGCGAGTTCCTTCGCCGGACGTGGCAAACGCCGATCCTCTCACGCAGCGAGCGCGTGCGGGGGGTGGTGGGGGGGGGGAGGGAGGGGAGGGGGGGGGCACCAGACCCAGGAAATGCCCGCATATTCCCTGTGAATAATTCCCCGACGCCTCTGAGAAATCACAGGAAGGACTATCGGGTGTTTTCCAGCTTGTCTCTTTTGTGTCTTTTTTCGTGTATGTGTGTGTGTGTAAGGGCGCGCGCGCGCGCGCGCGCGTGTGTGTGTGTGTGAAGCTGGACGGGGGGGTTGAGTTGAAATGACACTTTAACAGGAAAAAAAAAGAAAAAACAAGCCCATGGCTTTTCTGTTTTTTTGTAATGGAGAATCCCCCCATGTTTCTGTGCACCGGCTCCCCCTCTGCTCGCTCACTCACCCCCCCGAGCTCATATCAGCAGATTTTTGTCTCGACCAGCATTTTTCTTTCTCATTGTTTGTTGCCTTATTGTAATTTAACATGTTCGTACTCTTTAAATCGTTACCGCTCTGCCGCACTCGCTCCTCAAGCACTGTCGTCGGACGCTTCCTAATTCAATACGTCAACCGTTTTTTTTTTTTTTTTTTTTTTTTTGTCGTCTTCTAAAGAATACTTCTCGCAGTTTTACTGGAGAGCAGCGTGAGGGGAGCAGCGGTGGCCGACGGTCCCGAATGTCATAAGCGGCCGCGCCTTGACTAAACTAACACTCCTGCAATCTCTGCCTTGTATAATCCAGCGCCGAGCAGCATGCCCCGCCTCCAAAATCATGCTGAAAACATCAAAACTCTATATTCCCACAACCCCAAATTACTTTTTAGTGTTTTTTTTGTTTTGTTTTTTGGCCCTCCTCTGTACCATAGCGACTCCCTGATTGGACAGCTGTATATATTGCTTCTTAACTATCGGTGATGACCTTGCTACATGGGATTTAGAAGTTTTTAATTTGCCGGCTCTGCCAAGATCTGTACAGTTGACGTGCTAGTGGGTTGCCTGTAATTCATGCCTGGGAAATTCTGTAACATAGTTTCTATTAATAAATGTATGTAAAGGACGGACACATACATCCCCACCCCCCATTCACGCACGCACACACGCATACACACACATACACACGCACCACCACCCCCCTTTGTCTGCACACTACTGAACTTGTAGACGGGAGAGGAAGTGGATGGAGACGACGTGCAAACTTGGTATTTATGTCTGCTAACTTTGATTCCTCGGATTTGTGCGGAGTGGACAATGGGGCACTTTTTTTTTTTTGGTCCCCCCCTCTCCTCCTCCTTTTGTTCGTTTTGTTTCCGCCGCGTTCTCGCGCTTCCTCATGGGAGGGGCCTGCATCGCCGTCTTTACTTTCCCGAGGAGCGGGGATTGGTTTGCGACTGTTGGAAGCTGTCGGGCCGGGTCTTCCTTCCTCCTCCCCCCCACCACCACCACCACACACACCCGCTCCCCTCCTGTCCCGCCTCTTTTTGCCGTCTTGAGTGACCACTTCCTGCTTATGTCTGTCCACAACTACAGAAAAACGTACATATGTATAAATTTTTAAGGAGCTGTGCTAACATTGAAATGCGTTCTTGCGTGTATATGATTTTAAAATGTTGACATTTTGATTTTAATGACAAAAATACTCTAGACAGAAAAAATAAATTATACATAACCTGTTGACGTGTGTGTGTGTGTGTGTGTGTTTTTTTTTGCAGCCGTTTTCAATCTCCCGACATGAACGGGACACGACAAAGAGGCAGACTCGGGTTATTTATTTCAAGTAGCACAACTGCTTTGTATTTTATTGCAACAAAAATTGCACAGGGCTAGAGGGAGGGGCGGGAAATGGAAATAAGAAATATTTACAAAGGAAAGCAAAAGTTGTCTACAAAATAAGAGTGTAGTGGTATTGTGGAGGAAGGGGAGGAATTTTTTTTTGTCTTTTTAAAGCCAACATTGACAGTACCATGTAGAAGTCAAGGCAGCTTGTGGTTGACTGAAGTCCTCAGGCATTGCAGTCAGACAACGACAGCACAAATACTGAGAATATCCAAGAGATGCAGACGGGCATGAAGGAACATGAATTTCATGTTTTGATTTTTTTTTTTTTCCTTTAAAGTCTGTAATGGTCAGCTTCTCACTTTAAGTGAGACTGGGTTTTTTTTTTTTTTAAGACAGCAAGTGACAGATCAATAAAGGTTTCAGTCCAGTGTTTCCCCCGGGTTATACTTAACTGCTGGGGTGGGAAGGCCACTGAAACGGCATTCAGACCATGTGACAAACATTTTGTAAAACTAATTTTTTTTTTTTTAGGCAAAAAAAAAAAGGCCCTTTTATTGGTCTGAGAAGCACTTGTTTCAGTTTATGATTTCTCTGTACAGGTCAAACAGCATGTTGCTGCTGCTGCTGCAAGGCCAAGCTGCTACTGATGGCTTTTATGACTGGCATGTACAGAAAGTTGACTCAAACTTGTATAAAACAAATGCGCGCGCGCGCGCACGCACACACAGTAGAAAACGAAAACAGCCCAGTCAAAGAACACAAAACAATGGTCAGATCCACTGAGTTGCAGATTCTGCACCCTGGTCCCTCCCCAGCTCAGACTGGAGGCAAAAGTTTTTTGGTATGGCAATTAAACATTTCAACCAGTTAAACAAATCAGCACAGTTATTCTTGCCCCCTAAAAAAAACCATCTAAGGCCCCGTGTCTGCACTTGTTAAGTGGCGAGTTATTAACAGCTCTGCCAAAAAAGTCTTTTAAGGCACTAATCCTGTGCAGAGCCGCGAAAAAAAAAAAAAAAGAAGGCTCAAGGCTCATTTCTGCCATGTTTACTTGCTCCCATTAATGTTTTATGGCACCTGGTTTGCAAATACTGCAAAAAAAAAAAGAAAAAAAAAGCATTCATACAGTACAGGACACACTCTTCACACAATTAACATCACACATCCAATCACCGATGAGCGACGGCGCGATTAAAAACGAGGGGAAATGTTAGGATGAGCCGGACTGACGCGTCTGGCCACGAACACTGTCGTTTCAGACGCTCCGACGCTCTGAAGTGAAAATGGAAAAACCGATCAGTCATGTAAGTACTAGAGGACGTCCGAGAGCAAATGGGGGTTTTGTTGTGTCCCCCCCACCCCCGCTCCCCCTCCAACTTTGCTCACTGTGCACGGCATTGAAAGTTTTAAAAACACAAACATTGATGGAAAACAAATATCACAGGTCTCTCTCTTTTTTTTTTTTTCTTCTCCTAAAAGTGTCATCGATAAAAAGGGAAAACAAAACAGGATACATGAGACATGATCATTTCAAGAAGATGATTGGTGAAAAGTCACGTCGATAAAGGTTCCGGGGGCCCCCCTTGCTGCTCATTAAAAGCCCGGCGCGCGGTTCATTCTATATTGCAAACTCTGACGTCTGCAGAGATTCCATCCACAAAAACCACAGGCGTCTAGTGTTTCTGAGTCTGCTGAGGCATGGAACCTTCCACCCTGCTGCCGCCCTCGAGCAGGCTTTTGCCCTCAGCTCGCCGCCGACTTGGGCCTCGGCGTGGACGTCACGCCGAGAGGAAAAGGGTCGTGTAAGATGCGGTTCATGTCAGTTTCATTTCTCTGCAAAGTTCCAAGATTTTGCGACGCTACCTCTGAACGATGTCGCTGATCTCTTTGACTGAGGACAGCAGCTTGCTGAAGTCCTGCGGGGCGCTGGCGCCCCCCGTGGCGCTGGGGCAGATCTGCAGCTCGCGCAGGCTGCTCTCGAGCTTGTTGATGGCCTCCCGGAACGCAAACTTGTTCCTCATCTGCTGAATGGAGTCGACGTAGCTCACGCAGTATTTGGACAGGTTCTTGCCGGCCTCCAGCACGGCGCTGTGGCTGCCCGTCTGCTCGGAGTTGCGGCAAATGGCGGCGCGCAGCAGCTCCGTGCCCTCCAGCACCATCTCGCGGGTCACGGCCGAGTTGGGGGTGCGCTCGGCGGCCTGGCGGGGGGCGGTCTTGCGGAGAGAGCGCCGGGTGTTCACAAGGGGGATGAAAGCGGTGGGCGAGCTCTGGTCGACGGGCGAGGTGAGGGAGGAGAAGCCTCCGAGGCTCTGGCTGGAGAGGGAGGTGGTCACTGAGGTGGAGGAGGCGGAGGTCTTCAGCGGTTGAGGTTTGGAGGTGGCGCCCAGGGGCAGCTTCTTGGAGCTCTCGCTGAGAGGTGAGCGGGCTTGGTCACTGGCAGTGGTTGTGTGGTGGGGCTCCGAGACGGAGGGGAGGCCCTTAGCTTTGATGTCTGAGGTGGCAGATGAGGGGGAGGGCAGTTCTTGAGTGGGGCTGCGGGAGATCTTGCCGCTCTTGGCGTTGGCGGGTGGCGGCGGCGGGGCTGGCTTGGGTTTCTGGAACTTCCCTCTTTCCCTGACAGAAGAAGAGTCCACTGTGTGCTTGTTTCTGCGGGCCCTGCACTCTTCTCCAGCTGCCCCTAAAGCGGGGAAGACATTGGGCTTGAGAAGCTCAGCGTGGAGGGCGCTGGTTTTGGAGTTCTCCAGCCCCGGTGCCCCTGGTCTTCTCACCACCTTCGGTGTTAAAGCCTGCGGACTGGAGCCGGGACTGGGCTCAGTCTCTTTGAAAACCTCATCGGGGGATTCCTCTGCCTTCTTCGGCAGCCGTGGCGGGGGAGTCAGGGTGCCCAGCCGGGGGGCGTTCTCCCCTTTCTGCTCGCTGGTCCTCTTGCGCGGCAGAGCGGGTTTGCCCCCAAAGGTGCCTGAGTCAAAGTGCCGCTGGCCCAAGTCTCGCGGCAGCGTCACCGACTTCCACTCGGTGCCGTCTGAGCCGGTGGGCAGGCTGGACGACCACAGAAAACGTTTGGAGTTGGACATGGATTCCTCCTCACTGGGCGGTGTGGTCGCTGCCTTGCCCCCTGGGCCAGGCACTGCTGGAGCTCCCTTCTTCCTGGGGAATAAGGGTCCAGGGTAGGTAGGAGCTCCATTGGTGATTCCACCTGCCCCATTATTGCTATTTACCAGGAACTTGGAGGAGTCAAGTCCATGTGCGGTGTCATTAATGGCCAAAGGTCCGCCGTTGTTAAAGCCGTCGCTGTCCCGGGGATCTGGAGTCAAGCCCCTCCGGTCCGAATGGACGTCCATCTCTCTGAAAGAGGAGCTGCGCTTCGGTGGAGCTGGTGCGTTCTTTTTCTTTTTCTTGATGAGGCTGAGGAAGCCGCTGCCTCGGGTCTTGTCCTTGTCTTTCGGTAACAAACGGTCGTCTTCATTCAGGTTGCTGTCCAGGAGGGGGCGCTCTTTCCTGGGGAGCATGGGTGACGACACGGCTCCCTCTGGCTCCAATGGATCTGTGCAGGGAGAGAAACAAGGACTTGTTAGTGATGATATCATTTCCATTTGATGTTTCAACCACGGTTAAAATTTTTTTTCCAAGTTTCCGAGGAGCACCGAGTTTGCTGGTGATCAGACGGCACAGGCCAAGTATGTCTCACCTGGACTGTCGCCGTCACGGTTGTCCATGTTTTTACGAAGAGTTCTGGTCTTGGTGGGCAGCTCCGGCGCCTGCTGAAGGGGGCCCAACGATGCCTTCTTCCCTTTCTTCCCCAGCTCCTTTTCCACCTCTAAGAAAACACATTACAACAAGTTATATCTTCATTTCAGAAAGAATTATCACCCGACTCGTTACAATTTCTGTCAAAAGTTCTAAACTTGAGAAAGTAGTACCGACCGTCAGAGATGCTGGACTCCTGAAACATGGTCTCGAAGGCTTGATGTGTCTCAGCAAAAGAGGGACGTTCTGAAGGGTTCCACCTCCAACCTGAGAGGATGGCATTAAGTGAGAATGGATAAGTTCCTGGTTTGTGCTGCTGGGAATGGTAGATGTCCGATCATATTCTGAAGACTCACAGTCCCTCATGAGCTCGTAGACTTTTTCAGGGCAGCCCTCCGGTCGGTCCATGCGGTAGTCTTTCTCTAGCAATTCGTAGACCTGGGACAAGTCAATGCCAGGGTAAGGAGACATCCCGTAGGTGGCGATCTCCCACAGCAGTACACCAAAAGCTGCAGACGGGGGCACAAGACGATTAGCAGAGGGACGGACAAAATGATAAAAACCAAAAAAAAAAAAAAAAAAAAGTCACGGGATGAATATGAGCATTACTTTGCGTAGGCGTGATCAAACTTACCCCAAACATCAGACTTAATCGAGAATTTGTTGTAGGCCAGGCTCTCCGGAGCCGTCCACTTGATGGGGAATTTGGCCCCAGCGTGAGCTGTGTAAGTGTCGCCAGTCATTAACCTGCTCAAGCCGAAGTCTGCGACCTTCACCAGGTGGTTCTCCCCGACCAGACAGTTGCGGGCGGCCAAATCCCTGCAAGCGGGTTTAGAGAGAGAGATGAACGGGGAGGAGCTGGCGGTGGAATACCGATCTGCTACGACGGCACACTCAAAGGCTGCAGCGGATGCGTCAAAAAAAAAAAAAAAAAAAAAAAAGGCAAAGCAAATTATAAACAATCGAGAGTTGGATTTCTTCAGCTGTTCTGCGTTGAGGCAGAGTCGAGCTGAGTCTTGTCGGGTTTCAAAAAAAACAACATAAAACGCAGTTTGGCAGATAAGAAAGGCATAAATCATCGCGCTGCCTCCAAAAAGGACACTGTTAAACGTGCCAGAACAAACTAAGTGTGTTACGACATCGACTTGTCAGTGATACAAGTCTGTTCTCCTGTGAGAGCAGATGGGAGAGCGAGGGGCGATCTGCTGAGGAATGAGGACGAGGAGGACCCGGACCGACGCCACCGCAGGTCCGTAACCGGGCTCCCGGAAAAGCTTTGATACGGAAGGCCGATGCCTGATGCAGGTCAGCCCCCCAGACGCTGCGGCGGCACGGACGCTGCACTTGTAGAACCGGGAAATATTAAAGAAATGGTAAAAAATCCAGCTACTCGGTTGGCGTTTTAAATCGGCTGGATTTTCACACAGTTACTAACAACTTCACCGTGCCCGCCCACCCTTCTGAACCCCTTTTTTCCAAACTGAGCGACCTACGCCGATCGGATGCAGACTCCCGAGATCTTAGCACCTACCTGTGTATAAAGTTTTTTTTCTCCAGGTACTCCATGGCGGAGGAGATCTGCGTGGCCATGTGGAGCAGCACCACGGCGTTGACCTCCTCTCTATTGCACTCCCTCAGGTAGTCGAGCAGGTTTCCGTGCGTCATGAACTCTGTGATGATGTAGAACGGGGGCTCCCGGGTGCACACCCCTGCCGAGCAAGCAAGGTCGCAAACACGTTCGCCGATTGTCTGCATTCGACGCCGTCCCGTCCGCGCGGGCACCGAAAGCGGGCTAAATAATGCCGAACAGCATCAATGTTGGAAAAAAAAAAAAAAAGTTTGGCCTACCTAACAGTTGCACCAGGTTGGGGTGTTTGATTTCTTTCATGACAGCTGCCTCCTTGAGAAACTCTTCCACCTCCATCGTGTCCTCCTGTGCGGAATCATTGGCGGAACAGTTGAGAGAAGAGGAGGAAAAAAACAACACACAAAAAAAAAAAAATTGGCCTGGCTGCAGCTGCGCCCGCCAAACACCAGGTGGTGGCATTACTCAGCTAAAATTAAAAGATTTACAGCTGACACGGTGGAAATGTGATAACAGTGGGTGTCAGAATGTGACTAAACGGGAGAGTGACATTTGTCTTTTTTTTTTTTTTTTCTCCTCGAGCCCGCCCTCGTACCTTTAGCGTTTTGACGGCCACGGTGAGGTTGTACTTCTTCCAAACGCCCTCGTACACCTCCCCGTACTGGCCCCCGCCCAGCTTGTGCTTCATGGTGATGTCGGTGCGCTCCATCTCCCACTTGTCGTAGTTGGGAGACACTCCGTAAATGGTGGGCTTGTTGCGTTTCGGCGCCGGGTAGTGCAGCGTGGTGATGAGGCCGTCGGCCACGGTGGAGTGGTGGTGCACCAGCTCCGCCAGTGTGTTGAAACGGCTTTCAGACGAGACGTACAGCTGGAGGAAAAAGGAGGGGAAATAAATAAATAAAGGTTTTTGCGTGGATGCACGTGAGAGTGCAGTTTGGTTTAAGGGGAAAAACACCAAATTTCAACAAATCCATGAAAACAGCCAAAACAGCGACACGGTAAAAAGGGTCTTGTGGTTTTTTTTTTTGGTTGTTTTTTTTGTTTTTCTCTTCATAAGGAGCATTTTCAGGCCATTCAAAAACTCACAAGGCATTTGTCAGGAAGCTAGCAGCTAGCGGGAGGGGAGGGTATTGGTCAGGGCTCAGTGGACAATCTTTTCCATTGTCCAAGTCTTACATAACCCTAAAAATGATTTGCTCCACAATCTGCCCTGTGCATTTCTTTATGTGTGAACAGACTCTTTGCTCAAGCTAAAGGCATGTGGAGGGAGGGAGGGGGGGGGGGGCAAAAAAAAAAAAAAAAAAGCAACCTTAACTGTAGTGAAAAAGACCATTGAAATTTAAAGAGGATTAAATGGTCAGTTGGCTGCTCCCTTAGCTTAAACCACTGCCGTTTTCCAAATTAGGGAGAAATCATTCAGTTTTACAAAACAAACAAACAAAGAAACAAATAAATATATATATATCTATCTATATATACATAGATAGATATATATATGTTGCTGTTTTTTAATCAGAGTTAACTATGAAACAAAGTGGCAGCTCGGGGGAGTGCTGAGGTAATCTCAAATTATTAAGAGAAGTCGATCATACCAGACTCTTGAGCTGTAACTCTCAGTGGGAGTATGGAAAACAATATGAGATGGGGAACCAAGTGTATGTGTGTGTGCGTGTGTGTGTGTGCGCGCGCGTGTGTGAGTGTGTGTGAGTGTGTGCGTGCGTGCATACTTGGCTGCATCTGTCTGTGCTAATGCATGTCTTAGCATGGGCGTCAGTGTCTGGTCGGCCGCGCGTCTGCTGGCCATTATGAGCGGCACAGTGGTGGTTAGAGGCATTCTTGTCATAGCTCGGCGTTCCTCAAGCGAGCTCATCCCGCTGCATCACAGGCGGGGAGGGTGACACAGCCATAATGGCAGCTGCCTTTCGATTGACACGGCGTTTTCAGGGGGAGGGAACCCTGCACCGACGTAACTCAGCCATTTAGCCAGTAAAAATGCGGCCCATGTTACACATAGAATGACCTGCTTACTGCGCAGACTATCGGACGATTTTAAGCATTTCTTGTGAAAACAACACGTCATCCTAAGTTTGGAGATCTTGGATGCGGCGGCTCTCGCCAGCTTTGAGAGAGGACCAGTGAAATGAGCAGATCTGTTCTGGCGCAACTTTTCCCCACACAACTGTCAAAGTGCTGCGGTGATTAGAACCCCCCCGCCCCCCTCCCACCACCACCCTGGTTCTGCACCCTAACAGCAATCATTTGAGTGCAATCGGACTCCGACCCCAGCAGATTAAGAACGGTCTGGAAGATGTGCCGAAAGTTCTGCCTTGAGTAAGTCGGGCAATTAAACCACATCTGAGAGCAAATGCGCCGGGAGTTGCTTTCGCACGCAGGGGCCGGGGGGGGGGGGGGGGGGGGGG
>CAAKHG010016860.1:0-10261 GCA_901007715.1 Dactylopterus volitans | reverse complement strand
GAACCGGAAGCCACATAAATTTGGATGTATTTTCATTGGCTGATTAATTTCTCTGATGTCTTTTTTGTTTTTTAAAGTTGTGTTGTGGACTGCACTTAAGCTAAAACGATTTTTTTTAACTCGAGATATTTTTTGGTAGAAGTGGGCAGTATAAACAGCACAGAATGTACAACTGTTACATTTCCCTTATGGTATAAATTTTGTCTATACTGTGCCCACAAGCAGAACATGTTATAGTGATCCGCAAAAAAAGTTCCGGACTTCAAAGCAGGATAAACGTTAGTTGCCTACAACAGCAAATAGTCTGGAAAATGTAAGAGCTAGCTGGAGCGAGAAGCCATTTGGGTTTTGTTTCGAATGAGGCAATAGCGGTACACAGCGAGGAGGTCAAGGATGAGGATAAGAAGAAGGAAGAGGTGGATGAGTTGGTAAAAAAAAAAGACTGACGAAAATTCCATGATGTGGACATGGTCTGAGTTTATAAAGTCAGACAGTGAGCTGAAAATGGTAATCTGCAATTTATGTTCGACAATGGTGTTATAATACACACTATCTTGTCCATCATCTCAAAGCAAAATGCAATTGCCATATCAGCGTTTTAGCACCTGAGAGGCATTCATATCAAAATTTTAGGAAAAAGAAATATACCATGATATGCTATTGACCGCTGAAGTCCATGCTTTAAATTATACGACGCAGGTCAAACCACCCAGCTTTAATATGTGGTTATCGTTTTAGCGGTGTGGACAGCCCTTAGCTCTCAAGGTTGGTGAGTTATACAGTGACCATCAGATCCAGTGTCTGTCCACTGTACAGTCCAGCTCTCAAGGTTGGTGAGTTATACAGTGACCATCAGATCCAGTGTCTGTCCACTGTACAGTCCTACATGAGACATCCTGTAAACAAAGTGGGGCTACATTGGAGCGTTCAGGAACGCAGCAGCAAAGCTGGTAAAGGTAGATGACATCAGGGTAAACTGATATGCCAGTTAACGCCATCTTGTTTGAGGGTCACCACCCCGTCCTCCCTGAGAGCTACTGCTCAGTTTTTATCAGAGGTCTCATTGCCCCAGTAAGCCTGATTGCAGTGATTAGCTCATTGTGAAGCTCTGTTGAAGCCTGGTAATAGTTCAGACATTTGGATTGAACACTAATTTTGTATTTTTATGTGTTTAAAATTGATTTTTCAAAGCACCCCCAAATTATCTGAAACCTATTAGTCTGGACTCGGGATGTGCATCTGAAGAAGTTTTCTTGATCGGTCATCAGAAAAATAAACAATAGTTTGTTTTTGTCTTTTTTATCTAAATACCCATGGCAGGTAATTCTAAATAATATGCGATTTTTCTCAAGAAATAATATAACAATTATCCTCCAACACGAGGAAGTTAAAGTTGTACCGTTTAACTGCTGGACAGAATTCGGCACTTGTAAAGGCAGCAGAGGCCGACCGTTCACTCCTCTTTATGAATTACCCAAACAATGTTACTGCGCTCAGAGTTAACCTAATTGGGCCTATTTTACATACAATTAAAAAAAAAAAAATCCACCAAAGTATGACTGAAAATTGAACTAACTCCAGCCTACGGATTGTTGTTGAGGAAGATGAGCATGTCATGCCGCACCATCGGCGCCTGGAAACCATCCATTTGGCAGCTGAAAACATCGGCTCTGAAGGGACCAAAGCCACGCCATGTTTACTTTCTATTACTACTGCAGCTGACTGTTTTCTCAGTGCCCTAAATACTGGCTCTAGAGCATCAAATAACCAATTAAAACCCAACACACAGGAAAAATGAACACTTAAATATCAGGTGAAATGACAAAAAACATTTTTGAGGAAAAAAAGCACATGACGCGCAATATGTATTTTAGTGTTAAAGTCCAATCCAATAACATGGGGGAGGTGGGTTTATCACCAATACTGCAGCCAGCCACAAGGCGGTAATCCAGAGTATTTGCCTTCACTTTTGAGGGTTTGTCATGCTGTCTAGTTTATATATGCCTGTGTGTTTCATATGGTTCCACTGCTTGAACCAGGAAATCCCAATGGTCAATTTTTGTTACTTGTTCCTCCAGCAGGCGTACTACCTGTCGGAGGAACCATATGTGTCTGGTGCAATGTGGATTGGACAGCAGGCCACGGCCGCACCCGCACCCGCACCCCGGATCCAGATCAGCAGAAGATGATGAACAAACGAACCACTCCAGTGGTTCGCCTGAGGATCTGAGAACTGCTCAGTGGCAATGATCTTTTTCTTGAAACTCAAAATCCACCTGTTTAGCCCGTTTGTTGATTATAATCATTTATTTTGTTACAATTTAAAAGTCATTTTTAACTTCCTCTTACTATGTTTGTGGTCTTCTTGCTGGCTTTCTAGTTTTTATTTCATATGTTTTTTTTTTTGTTTGTTTGTTTTTACATTTCATCATGGTCCTCACATGGTTTTACTTTGATTGTCCTGTTAATTTTATTTAGCCGTTTCTTTAAATTCTTCATATGTTATTGTATGGGCTTCATGTATGAGCACTTTAACAGTACAATCTTAAACAGTTTAAATTCTGGTTCAGTTTGTTGGGTTTCACCTTTGACAGCTATTCCTAACCCACTTTATTGAGCCTTTACAAAAATACTCTTCTGGTCAGTTTCATGATGACTTATTCTTTGATCACATCACATTTAGTTACCGCTTTAAAGCAACAGTATGAAACTTCTGCTGACCAACAGCGGCCTGAATCATTATAACAATATAACAATCAAAATAAAAATCATCACATCAAATGTCATGTCTTTACCTGACAGACGACAGCTTCCCCACCGTCCTCTCCATGGGTTACCCTGACTATAACCATATCCCTCTGATGAGGGACCTCCCCCTTCAGCTCCCCCCAGAGTTCCACTTCCCCTCCTCCCTGAATATCTCTCACGTAGACCTTCCCACTTGACAACACACTCAATTCCAGTTCTGTGCTGTCCTCCCTGGTGAAGCTCAGTCTTCGTATGTGCTCCGATCGTTCCTCCGTGACCTCTAGAGAGAGACCTGCGGGGCACAGGGAGGAGGCCAGCCCTAGCACCCTTCCACCCTGGCTCAGGTAGTTGAGAAAGCGGGTCTGTAGCTGAGGGGTCAGACCTTCCTCCTCTGCAAGCACCAGTAGAGTAGTGCTGTCCAGCCAGGGATCATTCAGTGCCTGCTGTGGATTTAGGGGATAAATTATGTAGTTTTCCATGTTTAGACAGTCCATTAAAACCTGATAAACTGCTTGATAGCGCTCCTGGCAACCATTTGTGTAAACCAGAATATTTGGCAGTTTGCTATAATGGTCAGACTCACGACTTTGACCACAAAGACCTTTGGCATCTTGCTCAGCTTCATCCAGAGTCTCATCCCCACTATCCAGCCGCATCGAGTTATCATCAGGAAGGTCTGGAATGTTCTCAACTGAAGCAAATTTAACAGAGAGGATGGTGCTGTTCTCTAGTTCCAAACACTCGAAGCAGCTAGACAGATGGAGGTGGTGTCCGTGGCCCTCCATGTCGTGAGCAGCCCCCAAAGAATGGTCCTCTGGGTCAGTGACAGGTCCTAGATTCTGGGTGCTGTGGATTGGCTCCGAGCCACGCCGCTCCTCCAACCTCCTCTTTGCCTTTGGTGTGTGGAGTAGGTGACAAGGCAATGATTGACCTTTTTCACTCAGGGTGCCGCAGAGCCGTGGTGACGCCGCAGTCATCGGGGCCTGCAGCCGATGCTTCTCCAACAGTTCACTGAGAGTGGATTCTTGGAGGACAACAGCTGTGGCAATGTAAAACAAACAAACAAACAAAAAAAACATGGAGGAAATGTCAGTACACTCTGAGGACTTTATTATCATTATGGTCCTTCTTTAGACAATTTGGATAACATACTTACAAATTAGGTAGTGCACCTGCTGCTGCTAGAATATCAGTTGATGACTTTGGGATCCATAAAACTAAAACAATGAGCTTTACGTTCTTTCTCATTAGCCACAAAAGTTTAATCCACAAGTCATATAAAATATCGGGTATAGCAAATAAATCAGGCCATGCAGACTAAATGAAGAGTAAGGTAAGAATTCAGAAATCAAGATCATTATACTAAATTACATTCGAAAATAACTTTCAGCATGTAAATTGTGAGATGGTGATATAAGGAAAAGCTTAGCATGAAGTGAAAATGAGGAAAACATACGGACTATCTTTGAAGGCGTAAGTCCATTGTCCAGCTGCAGGCAATCTTCTATAAAAGCCACCCCCAGTCGACTGAAGTTATCCACGCTGGCCTGAGCCACGGCCCTGAATGGCTGTCCGGGACTGCAGGCCAGAGGAAGACAGCAGTCCGACCACTTCAGCACCTGCACACAGCACACAAAACTGTCATGACAGGTCAGCATGAAGCATGACATTATCTGATAAAAACCTGACGCTGAGGGGAAATGTGACTTTTGAGAAGGTCATTTTTGAAATGAAAATATTTGTCTTATTATGTAACAAACAAGAAGTCCAATGATTGTGACCACTTTAGAACTGATGGTGATTTCACCACTCCCTATCACCACCATCTTGTTTTTGAACTGCATGAAGGTACAGAAAGCTGATGAAGCAGGGCAGGAAGTTAGGACAAAGAAAGGTACTGTAAATACACCTATGCAATAAACACACTTAAACAGGAAGAAAAAATAAACTGTGAAACTAGATAAAAGCACAAGACTCTAAGAAAATGACCAACTCAGCAAAACTTTACTCTGCTTTTCAAACACTCCTGGAGGGGTATGAATTGGTGCAAAGAACAGAAAGTTATTACATCACAGGTAAACAACCATCCCTGTGCGGATCTTGTTTTTAATCGAGCAAGATGATCTAAAAACATAGAAGGGCACCATCTCACATGCCAAGCATCCTGTTACCCAAGATTAGATGAAAGGAAAACAACATGTTTCTTTTTAGTGCTGCAGCCAGGTTGACAAAGAGTCTTAAACCTATACATCCATAAAATAAAAATAACGAAAAGATTTATCGTCAAGCACTCTAAGCTATTTTAACACAGATTCCACAATTACGGCACATAGGAAGACTCCGTCATTAACATGCTTCCAAGAAAGGGCTGCATTACATGAATAACTGCAGAGAGTCCAGTTTGCCATTTTACAGTTGCAGGAGGAGCCTCAGCCACAGTCCCGATTCTTTATCCTCATGCAGGGTAAAGATAGTTTAGGAGCGTAAAGGAACCTGCTGCTAACTAGTTTTGTCTTTGGGTTGAGATGGTGTCTAAAGAAAGGGGCTTGTTTTCTCCAAATCTTATCAAATAGCTTATCAATCTGCTTTCATCTAGTTAGTACGATAATATTCAACCTGTCTCACTATTATACCAATCTATAGCCAACCAAGTATGCAAATCACAAGCGAGGTCATGTTTGTATAGTCAAAAGGACACAAGGAGCTTTGTACTTTGAACATCAAATCTGATGTGGATGATGGGACCAGATAACCACTGTGCTTCTTCTTGAAAATATTTTTGTAGCCCAGCTTGCACCTGCTTGGCAACATATTTCTGAGTGGTCCATGAACACACTCAATACCTGAAAATTGGAGGACCTTGCACATTGTACTGTTTCAAAAGACAGCTTGTCCTAAGCAACCCCGGATTTCAAACAGGCATCATTTGGATCAAAATCATTTGGTTATTTTCTCACCTCAAAAATTATCAACAGTTAATTAAGTGCATAGTAGGATACAGTAGGAGGGATGGACGAGTCAAATGCATACTGGAGATTTTTTTTAGAACTCGACATTTACTAAAACCACCTGGGAACGCGAGTGTGGATTTGTATCACCATTGGTTTGTTTTGTTGTCTGGCTACATCTCTTTTGCTATGCAATACAAACCATATAAATTAGACATTAATTAGAAAAATAATTTGGTTAATTACAAAAAAGGACAATTTTCCCAAAAAAAAGTCGCAGATAATGGGAAAAAATTTCGGATAATGTGAGAAAGGCAATGAATGCTCAGAGGAAATCATTTGTTCAGTAATGTACCTTCTTGCTTGATGTATGAGAAGTACGATAGCCACCTCTGTGTCCTGTAGCTTCTATGATGAATGAAATATTCTCCATTCGTGGACCACAAACCACAGAGGAACCCAGCAACACGGTCCACTTGCTGAGGTCATCACATACCTGGAGACAATAGAGACAGCTCAGAAAATTATGGCAATTAAAATTTGTCATGCTGTTAAGATGTCTTACCAATATTCTGTCTATCCCATTTTTAATGAATTACGTCGACCAGGTTACTAGTGAAGTCTCTCAGTACAGGTCAAATGCACCAAAACTCATGCCCCTCAAAATGACTATTCAAAATGACATTCAGTAAGAGCACCATTAGTGGGAACCTGCAAAATGGCTGCAATGCAATCTAATTATGCTTAAAATCTGTTCAACAAGAGAGCCTGTTTTCACCACAGCAGGCATCAAGAATCTGAGCTCATTAAGGAGAGGATTCTTTGTTTAACTATTGCAGGCAGACAACCTAGTACACCCGTGAGAGCCTTCAGGTGAACAGTGGAGCACAGATTTGGGGGAAAAGCAGTGTGAGCAGCTTAAGGTTATCTAAAATATTTAAAAAAAAAATAAACCATGGTATGTGTTTGAACATTTCCGAACTGAAAACCCACAACGCTTAATGATGCTTTCTTAGTCAGGGAGGGACTGTGGTTGTGGATACCTGCGCTAATGTTAGGGTACACATGGATCGTCAAAGAAATGCTGTATCGGAGCACTTTCACTGGGAGAAAACTGCTGTTTTTAAGAGCAGGGGGACCTACTGCAGCTAGAGAAGAGGCCGACTAATTTTATTAACCGTGGCTTTGACCTAGCATCATTGCACATTCCTCTTTAATGTCATCAGACACTTAAGGGCCATTCATACAGAGAAACTATAAATAAAACAAAGACAATGCGAGCGTTCACACGGATGAACTAACATTCAGAAAACAGTTGCATCAAGCACATGTTGCATGCTGTTCATGGGTCAGAGACCCAAAATTGATATTTGTACAGAGCAAGAAAAAGAAGGGAACGGGCTTGCAACATTTTTCAAAGCACGAGAGGAAAGGGGAGCCCCAAACTACAGTGATTTTGCCATCTTTTGGGGACATTTTTCTTACATACTTTATTATATTTAACATTTGCGCTTCGGTGGCAAAACAAACGACACTGGTGGATTTATTTGGAGACCACAAGATTGACTGCGCATGCATCCATCTCAGGGCTGTAGTGTCCCCACTTAAAAGAGTTTGCTTATAGGGTCCACACAATTTTCCGTTGCCATTAATAATCTAGCATGGGAAAATAGGGCTCGAGAATCATGCCACAGTGTGTTTTAGTTTCAGCGGTCAGGCTTCAATCCACCTCCCCACAATCTGGGTCGTCACTTTCTCCTGGATCTAAATCGAGCGTATGTGAGGGTCGGATGTAAGTCAGTTTCCGGGCTGGTGCGCGCACTGTCCCGTCCAGGCTGCGGCGCGGATGCCGATTTGCGTGATAAGCGGCGCGAGCGTCTGTCAGCCCGTTTTGAGCTTACGTTAAAAACCACGGACGCCGGTTGTGGAGAGTGCGCGTTAAAAGAAACACGTAAATAAGGCTGTCAGAGGCCCGGGCGCGATCCTATGGCCGTAAGTGGGAGAGCGCTCCGTTATCCCACCTGAGGTTCCGTGACGTGGACAGACTTGTCTCCCAGCTGGAGGAAGACGGCGTCCTCGCGGGGAGGCTGGTCGGGCTGTGACCGCGAGGCTGCGTGGCGCCCCGCGGGTCGGTCTGGTGCCGCGGCTGCGCCGGAGCACAGCCTGAAGCTCAGGCTGCTCCTGCTGCTGCTCAGCCTGGACAGTCTGTCGCGGATCAGCACCGAGTAGCATTTGTGAAAGCGCACCCACATGTAGACGTAGCACAGCGTGATTAACATCCTCGCCAGGCTACGCGGAAGCTGCCATCACTGCCGTCGTCCTCTACATGTATCCGTCTACAGCAGGCACGACGCCGCTGCCCGGCCGTCACCAGCGGTAACTCCCCGCACCCTCGGTGCACTTCCGTGATATCTGCTCGTCCTCCTCTCATTATCGTTTGCACTTTTTAATGGTGGACGGTAACCCGCGCCGAGGCGCATCAGCGCCACCTTTTGTGTTGGAGTGCGAACCGCAGCTCTCCAGACCAGCGTGAGAGCGGAATCGGCTACGACAGAGAGCGCGTCAGGAACTGATTCAGCCCAGCAGTGACTGATCGATAATGCACGTTTGCTTCGTGCTTTATTAATTACAGTTGCATTATACAAAAGTCAATTGTATGTGTTTTTATTAATTTGGATTTGAGTGAGATACAATGCATCTACATGTTGATCGTGCAGAAGAGAGCCGGCTGGCAGTCATGCTGGTCATTTACTATTTGGACAGATATTCCTCAAATGCGTTCCTATGTTAAGGTCGTATAGATGGAATGAATTATTCTATTATGAGAGCTGATCTGCACCGATCTGTGTATTAAAGCAAGTGGGACAGGCTCTATAAATTTGAACAACAGCAAATGCCAACTGATATAAGTGATAACTGATATTTTAGTTAGGACTCTTTTCTGTTTCATTTCCCAAAAATAACACCAAATTTTGTTATTGTATAGATATCTCTATAGTAGTGGTCCTATACATTTGTAGTTTGTTACACACCCATGATACATGAATTCAAAGAAATACTGCCAGCACTCTTGGAAGTACTGTGAGGTATATCATGTATGAAACATGCTTACAGCATTGTTTGGTTATGTAAGTGTGTATTGACCTATGACCGTGATAATGCAGTGAAAACTTTGTGGAAACAATTTTCAGGCTTGTTGACATTTTTGCTCTTTGAATGTTTTTTATCGGTGGGGCAGCCAGCACCAACGTTCAACTTGGTCTTGTTTTCTTCGAGTGTTTTAATTTTAAAAAGAAAATTACCAAAAACCTTTCACAGAAAGGTGGTTCTAAACTAATGAAAAATCAAAGAAAGACCCACACTACAATATTATAAAAATATTTAAGTCACAAAATATCACTGCAATTTTATAATATGCTAAATACTGCAATAACAATAACTGTATGTTTTAATATACAGTATACTGCAATTGTCTATCTTTTTTCAACTGCAAATAATGTTCCATGGGGAAATCATATTTATCAAAAATTATACATTTTTAACCCTGCTCATCTCATTTCAGTCATATTATTGTACCAAAGTGAAATTGTATTAAGGAGCACTAAAAATCTTCACCTGAACAACTACATTTAACTGACAAAAGTGATTATTCAATGAGAATTCTTCATACATTCTTTGATTTACTTCATTTCTAGAGAGTACAGTAAATGATTTGATTGGAAAATAGTGATAGTTTAATAATTACATTTTTGGCTGAAATTGTACCATTTACTGTAAATTTAATAAAATATAAACACATATGTAAATGTATGTTTTTACTGTTTGCTGGTAATTGGTATTGTGAATACCAAGTTTATCCATCTCACCAAAAAAAAAGCAAAATTTCACTGCCATAGCTACTGTGGTGAAGGCTAACCATGCCCGTGCAACGTCTTGACAGAAATCTGACTCAGATAGAAAAAGGTTAGGTTGAACCATAACAGCAGTGCAAACAGGCCTAACTTGGCTCCACAAATAGTTTTTCATCTACAGGCCTAACTTGGCTCCACAAATAGTTTTTCATCTCAGGATATGAACCTGGTCCTCATAAAGGTCTTCTGTTTGCACACCATTCCCCTGCACCAGCCATGGTTAAGCTTTGTGCTCAGTGGGTGGTACATTTAGGTCTCTGGCAGTTTCCAACGGCTTTAGCTGAATAATGGCTAATGGACGTTCCATCATTTTGTTTTTCAGCTATGCGTCTACACATTTTCCTCTCAACCTCTTCAGAGCAGTCGCTTTGAGGACCAAAAAAAAAGATTTTATCTGACTTTACATTTTGACAATTTTCTTTTTTGGGCTTGCTATCTTTTGACATTACATTCTGTCCCATTATATTTCTTAGCTGCTTGAGAGTTGTTTGATGGCTGTGCTGCATGAATCACCATGATCTCAAAATTTGTATCACAACTCCTCCTGCATGGTTGGTTAACTTTCGAGTCACTGTCTCTTAGTTATATAAGCACATCACACTGTTGGCGTGTGAGGGATACTGACTCAGTTCAGTCAAAAGGGGAGCACTTGTT
>CAAKHG010016857.1:8065-37800 GCA_901007715.1 Dactylopterus volitans | reverse complement strand
CGAACACGCTGCGCGTGCACACACACACACACACACACACACACACACACCATCGTTATTGTCATTGCCATTGGAAGGCACACTGGTAAAGCTGCTTCAAGGGGTGCACTCTACCACTCAAGTGTGTTAAATCTCTCATCACACCCACTCCTGCGTAAGGAGAGAAAGACAGAGATGAGCAGAGAACCAGTGAGGGAGGAAGTGGGTGCAAAGAATAGAATTACAAGAAAAAGGAGCACTGAAGAATAGAACGGGAAGAGGGTGATATCGATTAACATGAGCTATCAAGGCACATGCAGGATGTAGCTGATGGAGATACTGAATGCTACCTTAAAGGTGGCTTTCGCAATTTGCTGGTTAGCATCAAATTGCAGACTCACTTATGCTGTAAAGTATGTCCAGTGTTAGATAGAAACTTAATAATTTACTAATATACCACGTTTAGATACTGCTCTGAAGTACATGTCTTTTACTTTGGAATATTTACTCCACGTATCTGACACCTCTGGATTACAATGTAACATATTCAGTGTAGATTAAACTACATGACAGGATACAAAAAGCATTGGTTTCATTGCAACCAGCTGCATTACGCATTGAGACAAACCAAATAGTAAAATAATGATAGAATAAACATAATGATGTAACTTAATGAGTGTTTTTACTTTTAAGACTTTTAACTTCTTACTGATTATTATTATTTTTTATGATTATTACTGGTATTTTGGTTTCTCTTGTATTTATCTTTACACAGTAAGATAAAACTGGATAAACAGTGATGTCTCAAGTAGTACCGGTAGATGGATTGTGTTAGCTTTGGACTGAGCCTGCCTGTTCCCACTCGCTAAGACACCTGACTGTTAACTCAATATCTACTTTACATTTACCTTGGCAGCTGCTCAGCTAAATTTACTGTTTCGTTCCCTCTCACCACATCCACGGTGTTGTTTTCAGCCACAGCAAACAGCTTTTTTTATCATGAAGACGCTCTGAAAACTCACATCCATCCATCCATCTCAGCAGGAAATAGCTAACAGAACCATAGTTAGTGACTAGCTTGTTCACATAGTTGAGTGTTTAGCGGAAAAAAGGAGCCAGATACACCCCTCGGGGCCTGGCAGAGAATGAAGCTACATAAGGCCAGGTGGCTGGAGACATGCTTTCAAAATAAGCAATAATGTTGCCCCATAGCTGCTGTATATGCAGATAAGCAACTAACCTTTTTCACAGCAAACATTTTGACATGTCACAGTGGGAAAAGCACAGGTGTAGACAATAAACTTGATGATGACTTAATGACGTCCCAGTTAGCTGCATTAATTTACGAGTCCTATATTGTGGACATCACGGCTTCCTGGGACACTAGAATAGATCAGAGCCATTGTTGATGTTATCAGTTACACCTGTGTTGCCAGGACAGGGCAGAATGTGTGAAATAAAGGTCAACCATTTGCTAAGTTTGCCATATCAAGTAGTGCACATTGTTAGACATCTCTGCAAATGTGCCATTTAAGCCATCAAATTTCCACCTGTGGTCCGCAGGCAGGTGTAATGACAGCTACAAAATGCAGGTAAATTACAAGGACGGGAAAACATAAAACAAAGCATACTTCAGGTTATTTGAACATGAGTCAGTGTTGAGTTCACAACTCGTTTCTGCTGCTCCCAAGTGGCCAAAAATCAGTAACTGGAGGATTAGAGTGCCTCTCCCACCACAGCGGTCTACACTGCAGAGATGCCGAGAGTCATGGGTGCCTTTGTGACAGGAAAAAATAGTTAACCAAATTATGTCAAGAAGAATACAGACGGTGCCCGCGGTGAATGTTCAGAGCACATATGTCCATTCCGGTGTTGATTATTTCTAATTTGTTTTTGCTCAGCCTCGACTGTCGACTGTGTGTACGGGCAGAAAGGTGACAACATTGCAGCAATGCTAGTGGCCGTTGCCCGGGTCAAGTTAGTGTCCATCCAGCGGATAGAGAGAAATGATGAGGCAGAGACTGCCGCTTATTCCCCTTGTCTCTTTCTCCTTCTCTCTCTCACACACACGCGCACGCACGCACGCACGCACGCACGCACGCACGCACGCACGCACGCACGCACGCACGCACGCACGCACGCATACAAGCACACACACAACTCAATCTCTTGCCTGTCTTCAGCATCAGATACCATTCAAGACAGCACTGATGTCTCTCTCTCTCTCTCTCTTTCTCTTTTGCACACACAGACACACATGCACGCACACATAGACACACGATTTTCCACTGGCTTTCAATGTTTTTGGCAGCATATGTAGCTGGTGAGGAGACTCATTCATCTGTAGCGTATTCACTCTGCTATACATAACCAAGCAAATACAAACTGATCCCTGTTTAATCCCCCCCCTCCCCCTCTCCTTGTCACTCTGGTCCTTGACTCTTGCCTCCCTCGTTCCTGGAAAATCCTGTGTACCTGCCCTCTTTCCTCTCCTCTCTCTTAATTTTGTTCTCATCCTCTGCATGTCCCATGTGCAATCCCCCTCTCTGTGGCAATCTCTGCTTCCTCTCCGTGTCCTCTCCCGCCTCCTGCCCATGCACGTCAATGTTCTCTCTGTCCTGTCACTCTCTTACTCTTTCCCGGTCCTTCTTTCCCCATCCCTCTTTCCTCCTATTTTTCCTCCTCAGCATGGACGTTCAGAATTTTCATGGGAAGGAATCAATGTAAGTGTTGTGACACCATTCCTTCGTCTATTATTTTTTTTTCGCTAGTTGTTTTTTCCACCTGTTTTGATTTAACTCACCATTTTTAGTGATCGGCTCTTCCCCCCTTCACGAGCCACCCCTCAACCCCACCCCCACCCCTGCCTCAGCTTTACAGTCGATCTCTTTCGGTTTTAACGTAGTGGTGCTCGGTAGTGGGCACGATCAAAATCACTTGTTAGTGCAGAATAACAAAAACTGTAACTTGGGAATCAGGATTTGGGTGATGCAGATTTTATGGTTTGTATTAACCCAACATCTTCATCACTTCTCCTCTCCACTCACTCCTCGTTAACACACACTGTCTCAATGTCTTTGTGTGGGTTGCCACACCACCTTCCATACTATCCTTCTCTCCACACTTTTTCCCCTCCTCCATTCCTCTCTCTTCTCTCCGTCTAGCTGTCTATGGAAGACACCACATCAATCCTGCCGCGCCTCAAGAGGAACTCAAACGCCTATGGCATCGGCGCTCTGGCTAAGTCTTCTCTGTCAGGTGTGTCAGGTGTGTGTCTGTGCTGTAACTGGTAAACTGACCCCATGCTGGCTCCGTCCTCAGCGGGCGCTGGAGTCAGCATGGTACCCAAAATGGGTTCCCCTTTATCACTTCCTCCCCCCACACTCTAATGACACTTGTCAATGGCTCCTTTCGAGTCATTGACGGAATCGCAGTGAATTCAGCCTGAAAACACAATACACACAGAGTGCACCCTCATACAGCTTGTTGTTCTAAGAAAAGGTGAGTGGTGAGTGGGAAGTGTAGTTTTTTTTTTTTAATGTTAAATGGCTGTGAAGTTGGTCTATGTGGTGTCCTGGAAAAGTATTGGTTTGGATGTTTTGAACCGTGTAAAGTGCTGTGGTATACAGAGTAAACTCCAGTGTAGTGAAGTCTTTTCTTTCAGTGTAGTGTTTTTGGTTTCATCCTGCTGTTTTGTGCAGTGGAGTTTATTTGGTGCAGTCAAATGCAGCGCGGTGCAACAGAGGGCAGCTGCTGTTTCTGTGTAATGTGGTGCTGGTTTGTCCTGGAAATTTATTCCCATAAATTTATTCATGAATTTCATCTCCATTTGCCACCATCAGAGAGAATCCAACAACCAGGGATTTACAGTATGTGTCATCATATGTTGGTCACATGAAAGATGAAACTCAGCCATTATGCAGATATCAGCTTGGGAGCAGGAAATGAATTTCTTATTTAAAAAATTGATGTTCTGCGGTGCTCGCATGAGTTGCAGGAGTGATGGCGAGGGGAAAAAATGGACACTTTTCTGCTTTCCTAGTGCAGCTTAGCAGAGGTGTGAAAGCTACCATGTCAACAAGCGTCATTGCTCATCCTGCACAGTCACATCACCCCAATTAACCTATTGCAGTCCACCATGCACCTTTGTCAGACAAGACACATGCATTCCATCTTCTCCTCCCCATACCTTATAGCGCCACTGGCTTAGTCTCATTAAACACTCGAATGTCACCCCCATAACCTTTGCCATTTAGCTATTCTCCTAATCCATGTTCTTGAGGGCCCTCGTTTAACTGCAGGAATTTGAAGAGTAGGCTTTGAGTGATACAGGCTTTTATGACTGGTTCATCCCTTTTGGATGTAGCTAGAAGCCAAAGTTTTATGCTGATATTATAGTGTATCGATGGCCCCAATTGAACATCAAAAACTATTTCATAGAATGATACATCAAGAGTCTTATTTGAAAAGCAGAAAATATGGAGACAACACATGGAAATTATGATCACAGAATCTGATCAAGTTTATATCTGCATCATATTAATGATGTTTTAGGGGATAACTAATGCCCAGTTATATCATCCAAGGTACCAAAAACATTTTATCAGTCTAACCCTACTGAGACCCATATTCTCCATCACAACTTCCATGACCAAACAGCAATACACATGCGACATTAACATTTCTATCTCATGTCTGCCCCTCCTTTTGTTTTCTGTTTGTCCAACTTCTGTTTCAACACACATGCTACCTCGCCTTCATCTGCATCTTCCCTTCAAATTGTGTCCCTAAACCCCTCTCATCACTCCTCTCATCCATCACTTCCTCCTTAAATCAAATCCTCCCTCTACATTACCCTTCTCTCATTCTTTCCCAATAATCACACCTCAATCTTGTGGTTCTTTTGACCATCCTCCCTCCCTCTGGTCTTTCCCATGCCCTTGTCTTTTCACCTACCAGGGGTGACCCGTTCTATGAAGGAAAGAGTGACCAAGCCCACAGCCATGGCACAGGGCCGTGTCGCCCACATGATCGAATGGCAAAACTGGGGCATGCAGACGGTGGGTGCAGGCGGAGTCCCCCAGTCCCGCATCACTACCCAAGAGCGAGAAAAGGAGCGGCGGCTTGAGAATGACGCTTACAGTGACCTCAGTGATGGAGAGAAGGAGGCCCGTTTCGCTGCAGGTCTGCAAAACACACACGCACATGCACACGCGCACACACACATACGAGGGCAGGAACTCCACCGAGCTTGTCAACTGTTATCAGAAGAATTACGTGTTGATCACCTCATTTGCTGGGATTTGTGCCAGTTATTCAGCCTAACAAGCATCATTCAAGTCCTTGCGATGATTTTGCTTTGACCTTTGAATTCTGACCTCAGGTATCCTGCAGCAGTTTGCAATCTCAGAAGCAACACTCCTTGCCTGGTCATCAATGGATGGAGAGAGCCCACGATCGGGTTCAAACCAGGGCAGTGTGGCTCATCTTAGCGAGGTCAACCAGGAGAGCATCACGAGTCGAGGTAAAGAACAAATATGGCTACTTCTAAACTC
This sequence comes from Dactylopterus volitans, assembly GCA_901007715.1. Lineage (NCBI taxonomy): Eukaryota > Metazoa > Chordata > Actinopteri > Syngnathiformes > Dactylopteridae > Dactylopterus > Dactylopterus volitans. Next base: position 32,266 of record CAAKHG010016857.1, on the reverse strand, counting down.
CGATGTAACCTGACCGAGCTTGTCATATAAGGCAAATATTTGCATTGCATTTAGTAATAATCTTAACCTTTTAACCATAAATTGTAGCTCCTTATCCAGGTCCTCGAATTTACACTTTCCTATTCAGCTTGAGACTCGCGTGTGTCTTTTGGGGGACTCTGTATAACGAATCTGTAATAGATAATATCATAATAGATAATATTAAGCATGTTGTATGGAAATTACATCCACTTTTCTGAGGAGTTTCCTTCATGGTCCCATGATCACCCTCTGCACACTTTTATCAGCGCACAGGAGAGCACCTTCAGTGACAGACTGCTGCTCCCCAGGTGCAAAACCAACAGGCTCAGAGACTCCTTTGTCCCATGAGCCATCAAGCTGTACAACTCTGCACTCGGTGGGAGGGGGAGGGACCGCGGGAGCAGAGGGGAGCAGAGGGGAGCAGAGGGGAGCAGAGGGGAGCAGAGGGGACAGGGATCCTGCCGTTCTTTGCATTAGCACTTTCCTTACTGCCACTTGTCCACTTTAATAACACGTCTACCTCGTGTGCATATTCTTTTACCCATTGTCTTTGATATTTTCTTATATTGCATTTTTTTATGCTTATTCTTATTCATTCCCTTTCTTAAAACTTGCACTTTTTTGCACTTTTGTACTGTACTATTTAGTGTTGATGGTGTGTGCTGGAAAGCTAATTTCCCTTAGGGAACCCTCCCTAGGGATTAATAAAGTGTAATTGAATTGAATTGAATTGAATAACAACAATGACAACAGTCCAGGTTGTCCAAAAAAAAGGAGTAAATTGCTTGATTTCTGCAGTGTTTCAGGTTTAAATTATTTGTTTGCTTTGCGCTTTGTCTGGCTGTCTGTTTGTCTGTCTGCTTGCTTGCTTTTGTCAGCTGATTATGATGGATATAATAGTCAGTGGTGGAGAAAGCTGAGACTCCAATGCTATTTAATAAAATCTATAGAGAAAGGATAAGTGTAGACACAGGGAGAAAGACTAGAAAAAGGATTTTTAGAGTACTTCTAAAGTACTTTTCAAACAAGGAAAATTACCTGAAACTTAGCCATATACCGTATGTGTTCCTGATGATCTTGTTTGTTTTGAGATAAATAAATATAAAAGTAAAATGAAAAATATCCTAGGTCTCAGAGGGCTAATAACTTATTAATGCAAATTTACCTGTTCCTTTTAATGCATTTAGTTTTAATTGATAACATACTGTAAGGCAGGTCCGTATACACTTAATCTAATGCGTATTGAATTAATTACAATTTGGCCAACAAGCATTTGAACAGCTGCGCCAAATGTGTTTGCGTAGGCGCTGATAAACAGCTTGCAGTGTAACTTGTGTCATGTACTGTTCCGTCTGCAGTCTCCAGCCCGAGGTTTAAGCTCATAATCAATTTTATCTGCATAAACAGCACATTTTGACATTTTTAGTCCACAGAAGCCTCCTCTCGGTGCAGACCTTTTCGCTTCATGAAGTTAGACGTGCAGTCAGTTATAATGAGTATTACTTCATGCTTTGTTGTTGTAGGATAAACCTCCTTAAGGCCTCATTAAGACATTTGCATCAAATTATCCCATCATTTTTAAGTCAAATAAACTTTTAGCACAGGGTGAAAATGTGTAGCTATGCTTTACTCTTGGGGCCCAATTTTTAGCTGCCACTTCAGATAAAGAGAAACTGCACAAAATCAAGCCTGCATCTGCATTATATGGTTTGACACAAGGAATGAATCAAGAGTATAATATGTGTCATTATCGAAACTTGACATAACACATTTCAAGCCAGTGTGGAGAGTTTCCTGTTTTTGGTTTAGCTCCCAGGCAAGCCTACTTCGACTGTTAATATCAAATCTAAAATTTTAACTGATTTAGTCTGCTCTACTACAAATATCTTGTTTGGTAACAGCTCATTAAGGGTTTGATTTTCAGACCCCATCACCTTTATTAGTTCATATCGAGTATTTGCTCATGACAATAGGAGATAGACGGAATCCCCCCCGGGCTCTAGATGCTGAGTGGAGCCTAGATGGAGATGGAAGATGGTGAGTTTCCAGGATCATCTAGTTGGTGACGGAGATGCCGTGTTATTGAAAGACCAGCATCCAAGGATTGATTGGCTCGGTGAACTTGGACAGACAGAAGAAGTGACGTCAGAATTGTGGCAAATTGGAAATGATGCAGCAGGTTGGACAGAGAGGAAAACAGGAACTGCCTGCTGGTTAAAGCAGGCGAGAGGACAAAGATCATCCTTGTGACCTTCTCACAATGCCAAACCCAAACCAGATTACTGACACACATTTCAATGCTACTCCCTAAGCCTTATGATTACACCAGCATTGCCCTAAGCTTTAAATTATTAATTATAGGCTGGATATTAAATGACTCTCCCTGGAATATAATATTTATGCTTTACGAGAACCACGTTCAAACAATCTCTAAATTAAAACCAAACAGCAGCTTAGCATCAGGATTTTCTTTTATATTTTGTGACATTTTCTTGATATGATTCGATCTGTTGCTTTTCTTGCACAGAAATGAGACGATCATCCGCTGTAGAGGGAGCTAATACCAGCTGATGCCTTTTTCATTTTTTCTCCAGATCAGATATTGCACCACTCCTCAGCAGAGGTGTGGCCTCACACGTACGTCTCCCAGGGCCACTACTGCCTCTCCTCCTCGGATGCTTGGGAGCCAATCAACAACGATCCCTCTGGTGTGGCGTCTCCCCCTGCTGGCTCCTACGTTATGGGGACTGATGGGTATGACGGGCAGGCGGCAGCTCACTTCCTGTCGCAGCAACAGCAGCAGCAGTTCACTCTCCAGCAGCAGAGTCAGCTACAACAGCTGCAGCAGATCCAGCAGATCCAGCACTACCAGCAACAGCAACTCCTGCAGTATCAGCAACAACAGGTGACCAGTGGAGAGCAGGTGGAGTCTCAGTTCAGCGGGTGTGACGGTGCATCTGCAAGGATGAATGCATCTGCTCAACCCAAATGAGATACAATAGTACACGGGGGTTGAGCTTTGGTGTGTGAGCACTGAGCTGTGTGTTTACTCCTCTTCAATAATACATAGACGTTTAGCACCTGAGCAGTCACCGAGGATCAGGAAAGAGCCTCATTTCTGGAGCTCAGCAAAGATAGACCTCATCAAAATGTTGTCAGTCTCTATTAAAGAAAAAAAAAATGTCAGAGCTCCAGGCAAATGTCATACTTTCATTTAAGATTTACAAGATTTATGTCTTCAGAATTTTCTATAACTCTTGCGTGTCTAAAACTCTTTCAGAACCAACGAGATAGCCTTATAAATTTACTGAAAATCACTAAACAGAGACATGTTTGAGATGCAGATTTTTGTCTAACTGCTGCTATTTTGATTCACTCTTATTTTTTAGATTAAAAAAAGTTTCCTTTATTTTCCTAAAGGGAGATCAATATACCTGTAATCTTATACTAATGTTGCTTGACAGGATGAAGTGTGGTTAATTGTAAATTCTTGCAAAATTAAGTCAGCTGAATATGTCAGGCAACCAAAAACTTCAACATAGATGGAGAGTATAATTTGCTGTAACAGTAAAGACTTTTAACAGCGAGATGCGCGAAAAATTATATAATAAGCCTGACTGTCATATGGAAAGCTATAGGCAGTGTCATAGTCATTTATGGTGTCATATATGGTGTATTAGGTTTTCCTGCGCTACATTCTTGGCTACAGACATCAGGCTATTGATATTTTTTACAAGCTGCTTGGCTATTGCCGTGAAGATAGACGTTAGCTGGAAAGCAATATGTACGAAGGAAGCAACATCTCTGTTTCCAAGTGGTAGTCCTCACCCCCTCATTTATTCTGATCACGGTGTCGTTCTGTTTCCAGTCGCTGGAACACAGGCTGCACAGCGCCAACCACTCTTTGCAAGCAACACCCAACAGCACCATTCACAGTCTGGTCCATCCCGTTCACACGCCACTGGTCGATCTGTGGAACACAGGACAGATGGAGGCCTATCAGGCGGAGGCTGGCGGCTACATGGGTGTGGCGGCGGTGGTTGAGCCGAGCCTCTGTGTTGCCTCGGGAGATGAGATGGTAGGAACGGATCACTCCCCGCTGCTGGAGCAGCAAGAGGAAGATGAGGAGGTCAAGGTGAGGTGAATGGAGACTTGGATTACATCTTCAGTGATTAATATTTTACTTACATAGTGCAGAGCAAGCATTTTAAAAGACCATGCTGGTGGTTTTATTCCACACATGTACTGTACATGCATACTTTGTATAGAGGGATGCATTGAAGCAGCTGATTTCAGTTAATTCCACTGCTGCGGATACATAGTAGACTGTTTAGATTACAGGATATTAATCAACACAATTTTGAAAAAGTTGTTATGCTGTAATGTAAATTCCAAATCAGTAATACCAAACATTCTCTAAAACCTTGAGTCTGACATTGGAATTGTGGTATGCGTTTTTCGATCTTTCCTGATTCAGAGATTTTTTTCATGTTTAAGCCTCCTGCAGTCACAACAATCAAAAAAGAACACCCCAAAAAGCCACCCCTGTGCACGACTGCATCATTCTTGATCTTGCTGTCAGGCTCACTTTTTAGGTCAGGCTCAAAAATGAATTTTCTTACTCGACATTGGAGCCAGCATTGATGAAAAGAGCTCAGGAATTAATCTGAACACCGACTGCTACCTACTTGCTGAGGAAGGTTGTGTGATACAATCAAAAACAATAGAATAACAACAAAATGCTATGAAATTGTTTTTGATATAGGTGTTACTACATACTGCAAAGCTTGTCAGCACATTCTTGGACAGTTGGCAGTAATGTAAATCATATCACATTTGTGATTGAGGGGTTAAAACTACAAAATACTAGAGGGATTGACTCCCTCTTGTATTTTTACTTGGTTCATGTTGCAGTTGAACATCTAAGCAGCAGTTCAACCTAACTGTGTGTGTGTGTGTTTGTGTGTGTAACCCAAGTTGATGGAACGTGCTGTGTGTACTTTGCTATGTGTGCCCTGAACAGGAGGAAGAGGTGACACTGTGCGTGGAGCTGGAGTCAGCCACGTTGACTCCACCCACGCAGCCAGGGGATGCCTCCGGTGGCAGTAGTCCAGGGCAACTGCCAGCAGAGCCAATCACAGAACGGAAAGCGTCCGATGTCACCTCCGGCCTCGTTCAGACGCTAGAGGGGAGAGAAGAGCAGCAGGAGGAGGGGCCAGCTGCTTCCATGGCAACCAACTGAGTTCCTGGCTGTCAAGAGACTCCTTATTATAAACTGACCAGGGAGTCAGCGAGGAATGACCATAATAACACAATATTTATCTCTTAATCTGTTCCTTTTCAGGTATCAAAAGCAACATTATTTTGGTTGTGAGATGAATTTTTTGGAACGGTGAGAAACAGATTTGTAAGTGGACTCACAATGACAGAAGAGCTGATGCAATGAAAGACACCTATTTATTTGTAAGCCTTACATCCCAAAGGTAAATAAAGAGAGGATGAAGAAACGGAAGCGGTGTAGGAGCAGGAGGAGGAGCACCAACGTCCATCAGAGAGATTAAACCACTTTGAGATCAGGAGGAGCGGATTGGAAACATGCATGCTTTTTATGAAGACAAGCAACTCGACCCTGTCATCGTCTCATAATGAAAATCTTAACGTAATAAAAGAATACAATGAGAATAATTTTGTAATAAAGCAAAAAAAAAAAGGAACAAGCGAAAAATCTATGTATAAGTGTATGATAAGACATGATAGTTCTCCTTCAGGAGAGCCTCTCTGTTTACAGCTGTTACTCAACATATTAGATAGTGTTTAATGATCAGATTAATATTCCTGTCACATCAAACACACGGTACACATAGTCTGAACAGTGGCGACACAAACAATGTTCACAAATTATTCAAGTTTAAAAAAAAACAAAAGTCCACATTTCAATGAAATGTAGCTTAACCCTCCAAAATAATGATGATAAATAACTAATTAACTCTTACATGATCTTGTGGCACCAGAAAGCCTGAGGCACAACCCAGGGAACGGCTGCCCTGCTGACTGCACACACACACCAAACACTGCACAGATAAGGATTGTACTGTAAGATAGTGTGCTTCCTACTCTGTCTCTCTGTATGCATGTTTCTTCAGAGTACCATGGAGTACCTGTACTATACAGCACTGTATAGACTTTGCACTGAACCGCCGTATCCCCAGTGGGGCCACAGAGGGGCTGCGGCGGGCTCGAAAAAGCAAGATTCATGGCATAAAGTGATGTAGAAGTAAAGACAGAGCTGCATAAGCGAATCTCTTTTGCACTGATGCAATCCAACAGATCGGAGGTTACCTTTGGACTGTTGATGCTGTTCCCCGACTCCGAAAGCTTTCAGCAGCTCCGACAACCAAAACCGAGCCACTCAACGACAACAACAACAACAACAGGAACCCTCAGCTGCTTTTTTTTTTTTGTTTTTAATTTTCTGTGATAAATCGAGGATGATAACCACTATTTGAATGTACTGGAAGACAAAGATGGCAGTACATGATCTGAACCAGGCCATTTTGTTCTTGATGTCTCACATGTTAGAGAATCAAACACGCTTTCAACAGAAGAAGGGATTCTGTGGGAGGGAGCTGTTGAAAATGGAGTCACTGCTGGCTCACCTAAGCCACCACTACACACACACACAGACACACACACACACACACACACACACACACACACACACAAATATCTAAATTGTAACCAGCAATAGGCAGACAGAACACTGACTTCCCAACAGACCAGTGTCAGCTTTGTCGTCTAGATGTAAATAGTCTGCATATATATGTATATATATACATATATATATGTATATATGTATGTATATATATGTCGCCTCTCAGTCACAGTCCCAAATGTTCTCACAAAGCTTGATTTCTTTATTTTTTTACACCTCTTTGTCCCGCTTTATTTTGGGATTGCACTCAGGCGTCGCGATGTAGGCCTGGATTTGATTTTATTTTTTTAATGTCTCCCACGATACAAAGACAAACTAAAAAAGAGGGATGCTGGAGGGTTGTTTCACGTGGTGAATCCATCTGTGGGAAAACTAAGTTCAGTGCGTGAAGGTTCACGGGCGGGTGGGCGGACGGGCGGGGACGTTATAGCCTGTTTGCGCGCTCAATCAACCAATCAGGGAACAGAACAGGAGACCAGGACTGAACACTGGAGCTGAATGGATCGGTGTCTTCCTGCTCATCATGATTACTGTGAAGCAACTGCCTGGAGTGTGATGGGGATTATGATGCTGTTTGAGGAAGCATATTTTTTCTTTTCTTTCTTAATCTTGTTTTCCTGAGGAAGAACGGTTGTTTTCCAGCAAGGACAGTGAAGAAGAAGGACTCTCTGTGCATGACTCACTGACAAACTCTCTATACAACCACTGTCTTCATCTTTTTTTCTCTGTTGGGGAGCACTTTCTCCCCTCACTTTGATGATTGTGTGAGGAACTTTTAAGATAAAAACAAACAACAAAAAAAAACCAACCCAAAAACCAACAACACAGTTTATTGACTTGAATGAATTTATTTATTGATTGCTTCTTTATGCAATGTTGGGACAGTGTTTATTTTTCTACTGACTTGTTGAAATCCCTTCCAGTATAAGTTAGAACAGGTGTCTTGTCTGTGAAGCAGTCTGGTTGTGGTCTGGTTTTGAGCACTTTACACCTTGATTAAAAAAAAAAAAAATACCTTGACACCTTGAGAGACTATAGATGGATGGTTTGGCAGCTCTCAATTAACAAGAATCTGTCTTTGTTTTATTTCACCCCGAGAGCCCCTGTGACTCTGACAGATCTTTAAAACAACTTATGAGGGCTCAAAACTGCCAGCGGAATGTCTTTACATGGTGGCAAATATTCATTTATTTATTGAACAATTACTTGGTGGGGAGGAATAATGTGACACCTTGTACAGAATCTATCGTTTCATGTAGGAACCGACCGGTCCTGGAGCAGTATCTGTTTCTTTATATCTGCTTTATTTTTGTTGATGGTGACAGTTGCTGGGCTTATTTAGTCAAAAAGGAAACATGCATGGGGGGGGGGAAAAAACCCAGAGAAGACACTGCTTCGACTTGGGTTATCGCTCTCTTTTTTTCTTTCTTTTTTTTTGATCAAAATCTCAATGAATGAATAAACAAGAAGCCAAATATACTGTATTCCTGTGGATGTAAAGGTTCACGTCTTTGTCGAGGTTTGCAGGTTGAGTTTCTCTTCTTCTGTATAACCCTACTGCCATCCTCCAAGACTTACAGTAACATGTCTGCAGGCGTGACGCTCAACCTGCTCCTGGTCCTTTGCCTTTCTCCATCTCTTTCTCTCTTTCTATCTCTTTGTATCTGTTCTGTATATTTGTGTCTGTCCGTCTGTCTGTGTACTAAGTTGTCTGCTGTCTTGTTGGAAGAATCACTGCCTGATTTAAAAATAAAAGAAAAAAAAACGAAGAAGAGGAAAAAATATATACACCTAAAATAGTTTCAAACCAAAGGGGGATTTGAGGCAATCAGAAATGTAACACAGGATATAATCTGGAAGTGTGCGGCAAAAAAAAAAAAAAAAAAGCTGTATAAAATGCTGTGTAAAATTTGGATGGCTTCTGTAACAGTTTGTATAAAAAAAAATTGGATTTATTTGTTTAAAATAAGTCGGTGTGACTGGTGATGCCGTCGTGCACTCAAAACACTCCCACCTATGCATGCTTGTTGGATGGTTGTCACAGGACGGTTCTTCCGTGTGGTTCCCTCCTTTCCTCTTATGTCAACAGATCTCTTTTTCTTCCGGTTCCTCCTCTGTTCCCCCCCTCCCTGTGTTTCCCGCACGACAGAACCTACTACATCCCCTCCAGCTCCTTTACCTGAGTCTTCTTCTTTTCCTCCGGTGGAGCAAAATAAACAAACCAACAAACAGCATGTCCTGTTCGTCTGTGTGTGCATATGCCTTCCAGGTTGTAAATAATTGAATTTTCGCATGTTCGCTCCTTTCCCTCTACAGCCTTAGCACGTGTAATAGCGCTGACGCTTGTCAGACCAAAAGGCAGTCACCAAGCGACTGACGGCAATCAAGCCCAGCCTGTGGAGCTTTTCCCCAAAACATCCCTGTCCATTAAGTCCTTAATCAAGGGTTTTTATGACAGGAGAGTATTAATGACAATTTCTCAGAGATAGGCCTCCCCTTTAGGGACTGCTTAACGTGTTCAGGACGGCAAAGGAATCACAGATTTCAACACACACACAAAAAAACTTTATATGATGAAACTTTCTTTTTCCACCTCGGATGCTGGAACACAATATGCTGTGATTTTTTTAATTTATTTTTTTAGCTGTGCTAGTGGGTTGATTCTGGGCAACACTTGGTCCAGACTTGGTCTCAACAATGATTACATGGATTATCACAAAATAATGTGAATATAAGACATTCATGATACCTGCCGGACTTTGGTGATCCTGTGACTCCTCCTCATGGTGCATTCTTATGGCTTGCATTTTTGATTTTAGTTTTAGTTTGATATAATGAGAACTGCTTAATGGATGGATACCATCCATTGTTTAATATTTAATCAAGCACCACCCACCATCAACTTTTTTGTTAGTTGTTGATGACCAAATACTGGCAAAATGACTTTGATTTGTATCTGCTCCTAATTAAAAAGTATCAACATGATAAAACCCAAGATTTTTAACATCGACATGTTAGCATGTTAGCATTTAGCTTCTGGTATTTCTTTAAAAGGACTTTATTGATGTGAAACAATTAAAGTTAACAATTTTTCCATTTATTATTTTTAAAAAGTACAGACTTTTATAGACATTCTGAACATTTCCCAAATAACAAGTATATAATAAATGTATGTTATCATTTAGAGTGAACTTCAATCAGAAACATTAAATGCATGATCACTTCGACCTTTTGGTCAAGTAAATTAAGTCTATACCGATTTACCTTATATCATACATTTCATTGCTGTCAGTTAATCTTTCTTTAGATATTTAATACAATTAGTGGACACTGATACATAGGACACACAGACACATTCAACATTTCTCAACATACAGATGGCCATTGAAAATTTGTGATATGCAGGACTGAAGTTTGCAAGTTCAAAAGACAGAGGAAGGCACCTGAGATTTTGAGAGTGAAAAAAAAGTGAGACTGAAGTGAGAGTAAAAAAAAAATAAAATAAAAACAAACAAACATCAACATGTGCTACAAGTCTGAGGAGTCTGCAGCAACTTTGTCCTGCTCGCTGAGAGCTGAATGTCTGTCAGGGCTGCAGACGCGCCCGACTCCTCAATCCAGAGGTGGACGACAGAAAGAGTGAAGACAAAAGAGGGCGAGTGTCTCTCCTCCCGATTATCAGTTCCTCTATATGGGCACGTCGGACTCCTCGCTCTCCCTCTCCTCCTGCAGGGAAGACAGTGTAAGGATGGGGCTGGCGGGTGACACGGGTGAAGCAGGAGGCGAAGGTGAAGCAGGGGAGGATGTAGAGGGGGACCCTGGCTCATGTGGAGAGCCGCCACCAGCTCCTCTTGTAGTGCTGCTGCTCGCCCTGCTGCTGGGAGAGGACGGAACTTCACAACCGGGGGCTCCCCTGGACGAAGGCACCATGCCTCGTGATTCATCCTTTGACTCCCTCCTTGCCAGTTCCCCCTCTCTTCGGCTGCCCTCTCCCCAAAGGTCCCTTTCCCACGTGGGGGACGAAGGGGTGGATGAGGGAGGCTGGTGCTTCTTGGTTTTTCTGCTGGCGTCTCTGAAACTAGCCAGAGGGGGACGAAGCCTCACGCCGCTACGAGTTGAGCCCTCTATGGCTTTCTGTAACTGTTAGACAGGAGGAAAGGGGTTGCCACGGAGGCTGGTCATGAGGTGGAGAAACATGTTTTGAAGCAGCAACGTAGGATCACTAAAGTGAACACCAGTTCGATGCGTTGCGAGGGCGGTTAATGGAATAACCGCATGAATCAGAGCGTAAAGCGTGATGAGCCTGGTGAGGGAGCAACTGCCCACAACGTGAGCTCATCGGCGCTTGCTGTCGTGCCGCATTACAGGATCAAACCGAGAGGTAAGAAAAACATGCGGTGAAAATAAAGAGAGAGAGCGAGAGAGAGAGAGAGGGAAAAAAATGACTTTACCTCTTTCAATGCCACAACACCCACCAGCTTCCCTATACTGGTGACATAGGCGTGACTGAGACCCAGCAAAGAGAACAGAGTGTGGGTCTGAGTAATGGGAGAGAGGAGGACACGATCCAGTCAGTGTTCAGTGTGTTGCAACGACAGTATTTTGCACCGTTTTCCCGGAAACTATTTATTTTTAAGTTGCAAATCCAATGTGAAGGATTGACACATTAATCAGCTTTAAAAGTTCTCCAAATCTGTGCAGCGGAAATATACAGACCCTAAGTGTCTGGTTTGTGGACGGGATCCAGCTCATGGGCTGCAACAAAAAGTGGCCAAAGTCTACAAAAATAAGGGTTTATTGCAAAAGATATTTATCTTGGGTTAAATCAAGGGTCAGAAACCTGGTTAGCTTGAGCGCCATGAAAGCGTGGACCTGCCTGCCAGTGTTGCCTGGCCTTCTCACCTTCTCAGGTGCGAACAGTTGAGACCATTAAGCCGATGCACTTTCCAAAGACTCCTGCACTGCCTTTACGAGGCCGGCGGGGATGCAGAGGGATGTAAACACATGGTTCAAGCGGGTGATTTGTTCTCTTCATAATGGCCACTCATCAATCCTTGTTTGTAACTCAAGCTTTATTTACACCTAAATTTTATGGATTTGTGGCCCCTGGAGGTCAGCAGCGTAAAGTTGTGAGACGTCGCCATCCCAGATGTGTGGCTGTCACAAGACCATTTTTTACTAAAGCCAAAGCAAAATTCATTATAATGATATTTTTGTGACATCTTTTGAAAAGGCAAAAAGAAACATTAATCTTTAACTTTGTGAGTTTTGTCTCTTTTTGGCAAATAAATTAAACTCTAGGGAGGACACAATGCCCCATAGTCCATTTACCATAACTGTAAAAAAAACCCCAAGAAATGCTCAGTCATTTACACAATACTATTGTATGTGTGTAATTAACACATTATTGATATCTTTTAAAATCATGGTTGGTCATTGCTGGTGTATCATGACAAACCAAACGTTTCTTTTGGTTTGTTTCTTGTGTTATGTTTGAGTTTAACAATAAGCTTGCTACCATATCATAGCTGTCCATTGAATATGAAACTGGAACCAGGAGACAGTTACCTTAGTTTAGCATAACTACTGCAAACAACGCTATGCACTGCATTTTGGGACTATGTGCTGGACAGTTTTTTTGGCCTGGAACTGTAATATTCCCTAATTCTCTATTCCCTATTCTGTAATAGTCCCTGTTTCCGAGCAACACTTAAACATGGAGCTTTAACAGTTCAAGTACTGTACAGATTAAACGGCCCAGCTAAAGAACTTTATTTAAGCAATATTACATTACAAGGGTGTGCTTTAATGTGATGTTTGGCATGACAGTGATGCCAATAACCACGTTAAAGCACACTCTCTCATTAAAATTGTGAATATACAACAGTAACCAACAAAATAAAAGACATAACAAAATGTATTCATATTATGGGGTAATTTTCCTTAAAAAAGAACAACCTTTGGCTCTTATTATCTTTGTTTCCATGGAAATATGTGAGGTATGACATAACTGGAAAGCAGTCATGTCAGTAGAATCTTGCGTAATGAAAGCATAGTTTGCTGCAGCAGCCAGTCGGCTGTGTCTTAGTCGCAACTTAACAACAGAGACAATATCCAGTCCTTGTTGAGTCAGCTGGCCGAGTTAATCCTCCTCGGGATCATGCGACCTCCCAAACTGAACATATACATACCACACACCAATACTACACTGCCTTGTTAGCTTGATCTTGTTGCAGCTAATATATTCACTAAAAAAAATATAATTTTTTACATTATGGCTACTATATCTGCTCACTTCATGTACATTTTGAAGCCGTCAGCCCCGTATCACTGACTCACTGCTGACGCCGCTGATGCGGGACGTCGGTGTTTTGGCGCGAGCATCGTACTGAATCACATCCCCTGTGTCCACATGGGCGAAGGACAAGACATGCGAGTGACAATAGCTGCTCACTCAGTGTGTGTCAGAGGATGCTGGGTTTTTTTCGGCTCTTCTCATCCTCTTCCAAGCATCTTTCGAAAAACAGACTACAGTATAACCTGAATGAACAAAAATCAACTTAGCATCAACTCTGTAGGATACTGTTTTTTGCTCCTGCTCAGTTAAAATTGTTATTATCATAACAGCGGAGTTTTTTGTGATAAGGCCAGTGTGCTACTTTGCTGATTTGAGCACATTCTGAATGTAGACCAATCAGTTTGCTTAGTTGGAACTACTAAGTTGCATAATTAATTTTAGATATTCTGCTAGGTGGACTTTGGACTTCGGTTTGCCAGTCTTTATGCTAACTGGCTTCTGGCTCCAGCTTCACACTGATGCTGGTTTTCAGACATGCGGGGCGGGTATGGAAATATGAAATGACAGTTCCGCATGCCGTTTGTTTGCATAATCAGTGTTTATCTTGGCTTGCGGTGGCACAGCACCCAAGTGTCGCTCACCTTGTGCAAAGAAGTTCGTTCCACCAGCTGAAACGGGGAGGGATCTATGCGTATCTGCTCCATATCGACTGGCTTATCCATCTCTGCCTCTTCCCAGGCTTTGATCTGCAACATCCAATCACCAGACAGAGAAATTGACTCAGAATAAACAGAGCTCCTAGGAACGGATTGGCAAGGTTTCATTGCTCGTTGCTTAACCAGTGAAGAAGAGTACCTCCTCTGGTGACATGGTGTCAGTTAGCGTGGGGGGTGCGGTGTCCTGAGGGAGAAAAGGAAAATAGAGAAAAAGGGACGTTTGCCATGTTGGACTGATGGCGCTGTCTGAGCCATCACTGCCAATTCAGCAGCAGATGAGTGATGCGATGCTCCTCTCAGCTATTCAGGTCAAGCTGGTGAGTGTGTCAGGTTAATCTTTGTACCTGTGTTTCAATCTGGCCCGTTGATGACGAGGAGGAGAAGAGTCTCTGAAGGGTCTTCCTGACAGATGGTAGCTTGCGCTTGTCTGAAGACACGACATGGCAACGCATGAGGGGTGAGAGGGTGCAACAGTTGATGGGTGAGTCTGTCTGTGTGTGCAGCCGTGAAGCGCCATGTCACCTGAGCTCGTGTGATTGGTGGAGGGCTCCTGGGGCTTGGGGGATGGGATGGGCCCGTTGCTTTCATCCTGCGCTGGAGCAGTCTGGGGGTTGGGAGGAGCATACTGCGTGACGGCATCGTGCATTTTTGAAAACAATTAGCCAAAGGTGAGTCAGTTTAGTTTTATTTCCTTCACCTTCTCCGGGCTCTCCTCTCCACCCTCCTCGTCAACAAAGGTGAAGGATTCCCAGCTGACTTTGGAGCCCTTGCCCGGTGAACTCTGACCTCTTTCGAAGACTCTCCTTGCTGGTGAGAGCCACCAGTCGAAAACAGCCTGGAGCTCTGTTCTCTCGATGGAGCCGAGAAGAATCATGGATTCTGCAGAGGGAAGTGCTTGTTTGGATATACTCTTCTTATTTGTTGTCCCGAGTGAAATTAAATCGATTGATACCGTTGTCATGTTTGTCCTGAGGCTGCCGTGAGGCTGAGACCAGCAGCCTGTTTGAGAAGATATACCTGTGTGGCGTTACAATTTATCAATTTTCAAATAGTATAGCTGTTTTCCCCTGCGGTTTTTTTATGCTAAGCTAAACTCAGCTTAGCTAACCATCGTCTATCCATTGCTTCCTATTTACAGGCAGAAGTGAGAGTGCTGTCAATCTCCTCATCTTGTCTAGATTATCAATATTTCAACGCTACTTCTTTAGCAAATATGGGGGAAGATAGATGCATTAGAAACAAATATGATGATGTAGGTCTTGCTACCTTTAGAGTCAACCAGCGGGATGGTTTTCAGTGATGTGGTTTCTAGCAGATGATTCAGCTCCCGGAAGGTGGATTGAGATGACAAGAACTTCACCTTGCGCACCATAATGTCCTCCACAAAGATGTTGTATTTGCTGGGAAGGCAGAGACATCATGTGACAGTTTCCAATTGTTTTTCTTTGACTGCTGCATAGAACACCGGGACGCCAAAGCCGAAGCACGCACAAATAAATCAGCTGCTCACGCATTACCTGATGTGCCCGAGGGCCAGCTCAGGCAGATAGGGCAGCTTCTTCACCTGGATGATGGAGTCGTAGAGCGAAGGCTGCAGTCCCTGGGCAACCATGTTCGCTAGAATGACCGCCACCATCATCGGCAATATATGAGAGATCTGACCTGTCAGTTCAAAGCAGATCACCGCAGTGGAAACTGTATGTGTGACTGCCCCTGTCATCGCCGCTGCACCTGATTGAAAGCAGAGAAGAAAACACAGCACGAGGCCTGATTTTCGGGAATCATTTCCATGCTGCAGCTAAACTGCAGCAAAGTGATGCATTCCTGGAGAAAGATGCTGAGAAGTCAACATAGTTTGCTCTGCTGAGCTGCTGATTAGAAGCATAAATACCAGGATGCTACGTGGACAGCACTTTTAAAGTCATGCATTTAAGCGCAATATCTCATTTCTCTGAAATCAATGATCGTGTCTCGCAGGAAATCTCAAGGTCTGTGGGAACTTGGAATACAATGCTTAGGACTGAGACTGACCAATGACAGCATAACCTCCCGGCAGGATGCGGTAAACTATCCCATCAAATAGGATTCCATTTGGGAAAAGAGTGGCCATGATCTCCCCTACGAGGCGACCGAAAGCAGCTCCTTGAGGAGAGAGATAAGGCACACTGGTGAAGACAAATTGAACTGAAGCTCAGTAGGAGGTACTGCACTCGCATTACAAAATCCTCTTACCTAATATGAACACTGGCATAAAGGCGCCTGAGGGGATGGGCATCGTGGTGGAAACTGCTGACATCCAGAACTGCAACACAAAAACAGGATCAAGGAAGGATGAGGACCAATCCCAAAGGTTTTTTTTTTTTTTTTCCCTTCATGCCTTCACATATAATACATTTCAAGGCAACACCGGCTGTACGCAGCACAAAGGGGGGAGACGTACCTTCATGATGACAAAGAGGAGGAGGATGACGAAGACGCTGACTTGAGGGTGAAGCCATGCAGATGAGCGGCCCAGGCCGGGCGGAGCAGGGGATCCTGAAATTTTGGTCCAGGTGAAATTATCAAACAGGGAGTTGATGCACTCCCGGGGCATCAGCTGCCAGAGGGAGAAGACAGCCATCGTAAAATTGAGGTTTTCCACATAATTCCTTTTCAAAGAGCAGACGTAAGATACCCGATTCAATAAAAGTGGCAAGGCTAGGATGGAGTTGGTCCTGGATTCCATGCTGCCGCCGGTTACAGCCACCAGAAGCATTCGCGATGCATTCAGGAACAAGCAGTAAACTGAGCTTTCCTGCGTTGCATATTTAATGCAAGGATTTTAGGGGGCCATTCTAAATGCAGATGGTGACATTACTCTGTAACCATTATGCTGATGCAGTCAACATTTACTCTGCCGCAATTTCCACATGTAGATAAGGAGAAAAACACGTCTATTGTCGGTTACTTTACTTGTCCCTTCCAGGCTTTCATCAAATGGCAAAGAAAAGGGTATATTGTATACAGCTCATTATCTCTCATTGCTGATCCATTTACCCAGCTGTTGTCTTTAATCAGTCCTCTTCTTATGTATCATTTTTAGCTATCAGTAATTTTGTTCTCTGTTTTCTGTTAATTCTTTAGCGGGATTCTTTTTCCCATTAAAGTCGAGGGTCTCGCTTATTGCACAGATTGTAAAGACCACTGAGGTGTGACGCGATTTGTGATTCTGGACTGCGCTAATAAAATCGACTCGACTTGACATTTTAGAAAACGTTGGATTTTTGGAAATGAAATAGCTGCGCAACGGTTGTGAAAATCATACGTCGCAATATCTTAATAGGGGTACTGAAAATATTTCAAAAGAGGAGCACAGCGCACAGTGACAAATACACCATCTAGAACTCCACTGACCTCCTTTTTTCCAAAAATAACATTTAATATTCATTATTCAACACATGGGAAGAAGAGGTCAGAGCGGGATACTGATTTCAAATGTCTGTTGTGCTTTCTAACCTCTCCGGCCATAAACTGTCCAAATCCAGGAGGAAACGTGAGGGTGGCGATGATCAGTGTCACTGCACCTGGATAGATCAATCGACTGGCACGTGCACATGCGTGCGCGCGCACACACACACACACACACACACACACACACACACACACACACACACACACACAGACACGGTCATTAGCCCTATATCTTTTAAAACATGTCTCCTGATAGTGAGAGTGGCATCAACACTGATTGCACGGTTCTCCTCCTCCTCCTCCTCCTCCTCCTCCTCCTCCTTCTCCTCCTCCTCTTTCTCCTCCTTCTCCCCGTCCTGCTGCTGCTGCTCGTCTCTCTTACGCTGGAGACTATTCTTCCCTGACTGCTGAGTCTCAGAGGATAAGTGAATCTCCCTGTTGAGTGAATAACTGGCTGAGAGGTCGTTAAGGCTTTGCCGCTGTCCTCGCCAGTACTGAGACTGATGAGCTTGGAGAATGAAGCTAAGATACATCTGGAGGAATTGGATTTGAAAGAGCAAAAGGCTCCAGGGATCGGTGTCCACAGTCACCACAGTCACAGTGGTATAACACATGTTCATGTTTATTTTTGTGTGTGCGTGTGTGTGCGTGTGTGTGTGTGTGCGTGCGTGCGTGCGTGCGTGCGTGCGTGTGTGTGTGTGTGTGTGTGTGTGTGTGTGTGTGTGCTCAATCTCACTGCTTGGTTAGAAAGCGTGTGAGTGCCGTGGGTCTTCTCATGAACAGAACCACCTGTCTGTTCAGGTAGACAAAGAATGCTCCCAGGAAACCGCAAGAGATCCTGGAAGATGGGAAAAAAAAAACTATTAGAATTGGGTTCATTGCCAACTTTTTTTTTCAAATCAAGGGATTTGCCATGATGCATTTGTACATACTAAACATATAAAGATGCACCATGAGTAAAAACAAGTACTTTATAACACAGTATATAAAACTAAAATTACAACCCTGGAGTTGTATGCCTCTGTCAGCCAATCAGGTTACAGTTTACATCCATGATTATGCCATGTTATGCCACAATTTTGTATGACATTCAACCTCCCACCCCCTTTTTTTTCCTACAATTTTCTTCTCTGAATGTATATTCTGTTTTTTTTTATATATATCGAGAAAGCACTTTGTGCTTAAGCTTGAAAATATAATAAAAAAGTGCAACAACAACAACAATAATAATCATAATAATATTAATAACAATTATTATTATTATTATTTATTTTCAAAATTAAGATTATTGTCATTGGCAATCATCTATTTTCATTATATTACTATTTTATTATTATTATTATTATTATTATTACTATTAGTATTATCATTATTATTATTTAGTATTAGTATCAATAGCGATTGTTGTTATTATTATTTTCATTATTGTGGATGTAAATTATTATAAGTTGTCATGAGTTTGTCTTTGATTTTGAATGTTTTTTGTGTGTCCGATGTCATGAAAGTCCCTTAAAGTGTTCTTCAATAATGGGGGTGGACTTGAGGTCACAGTGACCTTGACTGTCAACTGCCAAAATCCATCATCTCAGCCTTTCATTATGAAGCAAATATCAAGACACTGAGATATAGCACTCACAGTAACCCTCAATCATAATATAATGACGATTGCCAGCACAGAGTTTAAGAAAATTATTTTTAACAGACAACCTACACAACATGTCTGTTAAAAAGAGAAAAACTAAGGTAAACTTGTCTCATCACAGATATGCTCACCCTATTATTGCAAACGCAGGCAGCTCTTGCAAGTCAAAGGGAAAATCCATTCGGAAGTTAGTTTTGAAGAGAGCCGTGATTGTAACTGAGAGAGACACAGAAACAACTGTTACAAAGAACCAAACATCCATCCATCAATCAATCGATCGATCGATCGATCGATCAATCAATCAATCAATCAATCAATCAATCAATCAATCAATCAATCAATCAATCAATCAATCAATCAATCAATCAATCAATCAATCAATCAATCAATCAATCAATCAATCATTACATTGTTATTATTTTTTTCAAGAAAAGATACAATAATATCAAATGAGAAAAAGAACCATGAATTTGATCAGAAACTACAAACAACATATAAACATAAACATATAAACATATACTTAAAAACAGCTTTAAAGCCCGTAAAGCCCGAGTTGGACTTGCACTTTGCGCTTTACATCTGGCACTTTACACTTAATGGACATTCCACACCCTTTTATTCTTTATTCTTTTATTTCTTTTTTATATATATATATATATATGAACAGATGAACAGATGTGCAATGGCAGTAAAGGATATCCGAATCTGAATGTTTGGGAACATTAAGAATACATTACATCACATCAACTATGCGGCTAGTAAATCTGCAAATCTGTTACTTCAGAAGATTTTCTCTGTGAAATGTATTTTATAACCTGTGCTTACATTTGAACGCATTACACAGGATGAACTAACACAGATTTCTATCTATGCTTGAAAAACAAATTTGTAAATCAATATAAAATATGATATGACCATATAATAAAAATGTAATTGGAGAATTAAGGAGGCAGCGGCAGGGATCTCTCGAATGGTGATGCGCTGAAACATTTATTCAAAGACACAAAATTACTCCGCTGTCATATCCAGCGACTTTCC
Organism: Dactylopterus volitans; assembly: GCA_901007715.1. Taxonomy (NCBI): domain Eukaryota; kingdom Metazoa; phylum Chordata; class Actinopteri; order Syngnathiformes; family Dactylopteridae; genus Dactylopterus; species Dactylopterus volitans. The sequence goes on along the minus strand of CAAKHG010016857.1, from coordinate 12,389 downwards.
ATTAAAAGTGCAGTTTGCATTCGTTTTAGAGTTGTGTGTGTTAGTGTTAGTGTGTGTGTGTGTGTGTGTGTGTTTGTGTGTGTGTGTGTGTGTGTGTGTGTGTGTGTGTGCGTGTGTGTGTGCGCGCGTGCGTGCGCGCGCCTGAGATGGTTCTCACCAGCATCCTTGTTCCAAACAGAGAGCACCCTGAATATGAAGGCGCTGAATGTGGCGGCAAAATATCCCCGCCAGTAATTCCTCACCGCAAAGTAGGTAGACGTGACCTCAATACTGAACAACACCCCTGGTGGTGAAGAGAGAGCGAAAGAGATAGTGAGAGAAAGAGAGAGTAAAGAAGAAGAAGGCCAGAAATAGAAGAGATTGAAGGGTAAAATGAGGATGACAGTGAAGAAACAAGAGAGTAAAGAAGTGAAGGGGGAGAGGGAAAAACAGGGAGAGCGAGCCGGATACGTAGATGAATTAAACAAGCAGAATGAGTCCAAACACACTTGAAGATGAGGGTGTAATTATACACAACAGGAGAGTGAATTAACACACTTGAATCAACTTAATACACATAAAAAAAAACCTCACACACGCACGCACGCACGCACGCACGCACGCACGCACGCACGCACGCACACATACACAAAGCTAGAAACACCTGAACAACATACATGGGATCATATTTAATATTCAAGGGCTAGCAACAACTCGTTGTGTATTCATTCCTGACATTTTAATGGAAAATCTAACGCTTTAATGTTTTTGACTGACGTTTCTGTTTTGCACACTGACTGACCAAGATGTCATATTAATCATTATATTATATGTTTTGTCATATTAAGTAGTTTCCTCATAGATCAATGAGCAATTCATATTGTCTGGTCCACAGCCTTCTTTGTGACTAATCAATTTGTTAGCCACTAGTTTTAGTTTCAATATTGCTCGTTATGGAATAATAATAATAAACTTATAGTTTCATCACAATATTGCTGTGGCAGGAACTGAGTGTTACTGAGTGATGTGAGTAGGGAGGTTAGTTGAGGTCATTAGTCGTCTCTGTGTAAAAATATTAGAAAGTGATGAAGCCTGCAGGGACACAGATTTGCCCTTGTGATTTAATAAAAATGAACATTGAAACAAGGGTGAGATTATTACATTCTGTGTATAAAATACTATGCTTGGTGATTAATATGTTAGATTTTTATATAGAAAATGTTAGAAAAGTAGGTGCTGGTAGAAGGAGTGAGCAGATCCCAAAATATCACTACCACTTATACATGCACTCCTTTTAAGGCTCGATCCAAACGCAGATTGGTTTGACGCTGAGAGATAGGTTTCATTTTCTCTCCTCCATATTATAGCAACACGTTTGTATTTCATCAACAAGTTGAACTGTCTCAAAACGTCCAATTTTGATTGCGACAGTCTTCAGTTGACGCAAAAGAAGCACAAAAAAGTAGACTTAATTCTGATGGGAATGTCGGGAGTTTTACAGGCATTTTGTCCTTAACCTGCTTTAATGGAATTTGAATTTTGAGGACAATATGCACTTTCGTTTTAAAATATTCAAATATGTATGTATTAATGTATGCACGATTTTGTTATTCATATTTAAAACCTTTACTGTGTTAATTGATTAAAAAGTATGAGCAATATTGGTCTAGTATTATTTGGTATGAGATCAAAATCAAATTTTGCTGAATCACCCACCTAATCTTAACATTATAATATCGAGGGTTATAAAGGACCATCACACCAATGGGCTCATTATTCTGTAGCATTTACATTGTGCAGTCAATCTTTTATTGGTAATATTTACTACACAATGAAAATATAAAGCACACACTTGCCGATTGATTGCATCCTTTCATCCAGCAGTGTGTTAGTCTGAATTACACAAATCAACCCAGGCTCTTTATGAAAAGATGAAGTAGGTTAGGCCACTAACAGCCAATCATCTCTCTTTTGGTTTGCCCTGCAGTTCGCGTGGATGACTAGAATCATTGCAGGGGGAAAAAATACATCATACTCTCTATGCACAATGTGTGAGTATTGTTTGGGCACAGTTTTTAAAAAAGAAAAACCCAAAAAAACAGACAAATCTATCATTTAGAGTTTGAGAAGAAATGCACAAATCCAGGAAATCTAAGGTGATTAATGAGCTCCTCTTTCATTCAGTTAGACTTTTGTTGTGTCCCGATTTACTCACTTTCACAGAGATGATAATGACAGAAGCCAGTGAGGGAATCAGGTTGCAAAGTTTAGATTGGGGAAATATATAACGAAACAAAGAAATGAATAAACAAGGAAATAAACAAGAATAGGAATCAATAACAAGTTAAGATACTGGATTGTTGATAATGCTTAGTGAGGTCTAAAATTACAGAAGTCTGAGAGCAGATTTACAGGGAGACTTGTGTGTTATCGCCCAGCGTCTGTCCAGGCGGAGGGATGTTTAGATGCTGTAAGAGGCAGTGAGCAAGTTGTACAGTACCTCCTAGTGGAGTGCCGAAACAGCATCCCACCCCAACGGCACAGCCAACAGTCAGAATATCTGTGTAACCATAAGGGTTCTACTGACACAGAAAACAGAGAGGACAGGAAAAAAAACGGGGGAAGTGAAAGGGGAGAGAGAGAGAGAGAGAATGACGGGAAGGGAGGTGTGAAGTGATGAAGGGGGAAATGGCAAAGAACAAGAGCGTTGACAGAGAGAGGAGAGGGAGTTGGGGAAAGAGTAGAAGATGAAGGTGGAGAGGGCAGGATGGGCAACCACACGGGGTGACAGAGGGTGTGGGGGGGGAAGGGGGACACAATTGAATAAAGTGAATAAATAATGCCCAGTGGAAAGTGGGGGGAAAAAAGATTTAAAAAAAAAAAAGTGATAAAGGAGAAAAATCACAAGCATAAAGAAGAATAAAGATGCACATGCCATCATAGACAGGAAGCAAGTAAGCAATTTGAAAAACCAAAAAAAAAAGGGCTTCTTCCAGAGACAGATCCATGCAAATGTTTGAAGATGAGGCAGCAGAGCACCCCCGGGTGTCTACAGTGCATCTACAGGATGCACATTGGGTAAATACACTCTACAAAACACTGCTTATATGTATATAAATATTTTACTCATGATCTTGAGTTATATGGTTCAGTGCAACAATTTTTTTTTTTTTTTCATCCCAGCTGACTTTGAGAAAAGGCCACTCATATTTCTGGCTCTTGCTGCTTCAAAACAAAGTTTCAAGATGATGTAACCTCATGATTCAAGGCAATCTGCTCATAAAAAACATTCAAAACACTTTGCAATCATCACCGCCGACGCCAGACGCTGGTCTGAGGTCAGCTTTAAAGGAACAATTGGGCATTTTGGGAAACGCGCTGATTCACGTCCCTGCTTACAGTTAGATGAGGAGATTGATTCCATGGTTGAGCACTTAACTTGCAGTTGGTGTCGGAAAGTGGACGGCAGATAAACATAAACATGTCTCTCGAATTCTAAAATAGCAATTACGCAGTCCCCCTCGAGTGTTTCCATGGAAACACTTTAGATTATGGCCCACAAAACACATGCTGTATTTTTTCAATTTACAGTGTAATTACCTCTCCCAATGTGGTTATGTTTTTGCCATTGCTGGTTTTTGTCTGTTTGTGTCTCCCTATGGAACCACCCACTCTATTTTGGTGATCTGGATCCAGGATTTTCGTGAACAATTCTTTGACATTGTGAACTTGGACTGTTTCACATTCGACTACGCAAAGGTAAGAGGTTGCGAGCAGCTTTTGCAGGTTTTTTTTTATCGTCCGTACCGAACAGATACACCCTAAAATGTTATCTATTTTCTCATCTAGCTTTCAGCATAAAAGGTGAATAAATGCATTTTTGCAAAATACTGAATCATTCCTTTAACTTAGACATAACAGTAAGAGTCAGGTGAGCTGTTATCAACAACACTGAGAAGTTAATCTCCATGAATCTGCATCACTTGGAATGGCTGACACTGGTGTCAGGTCAGGTTTAACCTCCATGTTTGAGCTGTTGATGTTAGGAGGACAAAGCTGACCGGAGACTTGCGGCTGTCAGAGAGAACGGGTGCGGGACTTGCCTCCCACAGGGGCAGCGAAACAGGTGGCCACTCCCACTGCACACGCACACACCAACAGGTCCTGGTTATGGGTGCCATTCTGGGGTTAGGGGTTAAAGGTGGAACCAGGAAGGGAGTGGAAGTTAGGAGAAAGAGGGAGGGGGCAAGCAGGAATGAAGGAGAAAGCCGAGGGGACACAGGGAGGGTAGAGAGAGTACGGGGGGGGGGGGGGAAATGGGAAAAAAAAAAAAAGGCCAGAAATT
>CAAKHG010016854.1:5400-18576 GCA_901007715.1 Dactylopterus volitans | reverse complement strand
GGTTGTGAACTAAATTTTTCATTGAACAGCTCTATAAAAGTGTGGCAATTGCAAAAATGTGCAACAAAAAAATAAGCACAACGTAAAATACTATAAATATCTCAAAGAAATACCGTTTGTTTGTTTTTTTTAATTGAATGTTGTCTAAAATATGTCATATGGCAGTTAAATTATGTTGTAATTTAGCTACAAGTCAGAATTTAAAACTCTCAACAAAATCAAGTGTGATGCTCCCCTGAATTTTTTTTTTAATGCAACAACACTCAAACACATATTGTGTTAAAAATTTTTTACTTATGGTTGAATTTTAAAGTTTAAAAATGATTAAAAAAAAAACATCTGTGAAATACAGTGTCTTATTTCCAGAAAAAAAGAATGGCAATGGTAATAATAGATTCATTTTCTACACATTTAACTAATAAATACAAAAATGTACACTTGGCGTTAATGCAAACAGTCATTAACAGTTTCCCTAAAACAATAAGTAGATATTAAGATAACAAAGGGCTTGTGCAAAAAAAAATTAAATTAAATTAAAATCTAAAAATACATCATATATGTGTCACTCTGTGTTTCAGATTTCCTTGTCTTGTCTGTTTTTTGACACAAATACTGGCTGGATTGAAAAATACAAGAATCACTTGAAACAGATCTCTTCAAGGCTTTTTATCCTCCCCACACACACAGTGGATTATCCTCCATCTCCATCGCTATGAGATCTGTTTCACAGGCTGCTTTTCCAGATACTCACATCATGTCACTTGATCCAAATCCAGTGTGAGTCCACTGTAATCCAGATATAGGTCAAAGACCGAAAGCGATGTATTGTACAGTATGGCAGTGGAGTACATTAGGCAGATTTACTGTTTGTACTTTTGTGTAATTCATGGACGTTTTCAGTTGCATTGCTTATAGAACGTCTGACCACACATTTTTGTAATGACACATTCAAAAACCTTTTTCGTCTTTATGTGTATTTAAAGGACCATATTGTTACTAAGATCATTACTGTGCAGCCATGTAGGTGCATGTAATACTCTTGTCACATGTTAGCAAAAGTGCACACATGCACTCTCTTCCATCTGTGGCATGTGTTTCATTGCTTTTGTGTATGTCCTCCAAATTAATTAGTTCTGAAATTAGTTTCAGGGAACAAACATTGGAGAAAATAAAAGTATTCAATCAATGATCATTTCAGAAGCCCAGAGGAAAGGGCCTCTGCTCAGTGTGTTTGATGGATGCAGGGATGATGGAACATTTTTCTGAGAGTGGGTGATGTAAATCAAATCAAGGGAGTGGGGGCAGGGGTGCTACTTTCCCCTTGCACCAATGTCAGCACACCAACATTCGCCGGTAAAGCGCTGCTGGTGAAACTGAGCTGTTAATGAAGTTTGAGAGACTTTTTGTTATGTCAACATGGCAACCCTAATGAAATCCTTTCATCAATAAAAACGAAGCACCAGAATAAAGGTTAGTCCATACATACAAAGTTTATGAATATGTGTGTGTAATGTAAATGAAACAGAACATGAAACTAAACAAAGACAGGTGAAAATGGAAAATTAGGTATGCAGTTATACTCAGCTAGTGTGTACCTTGCATAAATCTATAAGAGCTGCGGGCCTGCTTTTCTTTATTACCTCACTTTCTCTTAGTCTCATGCACTGCCAAAAGTGCACCTTCTCTCAGTTGTCCTTCTAATAATTGCTTTTATCCGGATGGGAGCACTGATGAAATCCAAAATGTCACTGTGAGAATTTATCATTGTCTCCTTCATCATGGTCTTGTGTAAACACGTCTTCGGCCTTCACAGGGTGGAGGAACAGTGTTTCAATGTCACTACAGAGATTAGATGTGACATACAGCTGTATTTATTAGCCTTTATGAGTCCCTCAACAAGCTTTTTGGTTTTGGGCTGCAGGTCGTGGAGGATAGACACCACATTGTGGTGTCAGGTCCAGTTTGAGAACAAGTTGACTGAATGTTCATCTAAACTTTTTGAGAAAAAGTGATGCAAAATGGTGTTGTGGTCCTGACCCTGGTCCTCAATGAACAGATTATGCTCGAGCTGGAGAAAATTATATTTGACTCATACATTTTTATTTTTTTAATTACTGTCACTAGAGGACTCAGTTACTGATATTGTTGTCATCAGATGCCTGGGTTTCTAACTGAATACTTGCTGCAGACATATAATGGCATAAAAAAAATGTATTTAAAGCAGGAAAGTCAGTAAATCTAACTTGATTAATCTATAATGCATGAAAAGCTTCATCTGAAGGCGGCAGGTCTGATATTCGCGCAGGGCAGTTTACGCTACTTTCATTAAATCTTCTGAAAACACCAGGTGCTACAATATAAGATCATAACATTGAGGAGAAGTTAGGTAAGAAGGACTCATCAGCCTCTTTTCTAAAGTTCTTTTTTGCAAAAGCCAAGTCCCATTTTATCCCTGAAACACGCTCAGGTGGAAATGATCACACAGTCTGTACGTCTATGACCTTCTACCTTGCACTTGGAAGGTTTTTTAATCAAATTTAAGTTGAGGGCACTAAACATTAACAGGATAAAATTCATGCCATTGCAAGTCCTATAGAACTGGGCCTATGACTGTGTCCGCTATCATCAGATGCTATCAGAAACAGCAAACATTGTGTGCATAAATCCTGATGCATGCAGGCAATGTGTGAGCAGGAGGCAGGATTATCATTTCTGATGGAATCATTGAGCAGCTCCTGTATCCCCACTTACGTCTATGGATGGATGCCGGAGCTGCTTCTTATTTAGCTGCAGTGTGTCACACTTTGGCCAAGGCTACAGTGCCTGTCTTTGTCTGTGTGTTTGTCCTTGTATCTGTCTGGCTACATGCATAGATGACTGACACTGAGAGTCTCACTGGAGTGTTTTCAAACACAATGTGTTGAGCTGCAGAGAAAATCATCATCTTCCTGGTGACGTCTTCCTGATACATATTTATAATGTGTGCTTCCTGTTTTAGAATATTCACTTTCTGTCTTGTGCATCTCCACATAACCAGAATCATATATTATTTCTGTTTCATTTGAAAATATCTAATGTCAGAATTTAATAGTGTATCTGCATCTGTAACGCGTAGAAGGCACAAACCTAAGTGGGAAGCAATAAGACTCTGATTCCAAATGTCTCAGGTAAACGATGTTGGCGAGACGCGCAGCACCCAGCAGGCACCAACTGTTGTTCTATCAGAGAGAGCAGCACCTGACCTCAGGGTGGAGAACAGCACCGTCTCCTACGGCAACGGAGCGGTCAGCATCCACAGCGAGGGAAAATATTACAGCAATGGGTGAGTTGATGGTCGGAAATGATGAGTCCATGAGCAGGAACATTACAGTATGATCAGAAAACATAGTCCAGTGTTGGTGTTTTCTGTGGACGCATGAATAAGACAACATGTAAACAAGGTATTAATGTAACATCATAACATAGCTGTATATACCATACAATCAATGTTATTTCTGGTTTATTTTTCCTTCGTGCAATGGCTTGTGTAACCATATACCTGCAGTTCTTGATAGAAGCCTGTTTTTGCCATTAATACAGTTGTGTAAAAAGTTGTGGGGAAAAAACAGATGAAAGCACATTAGATCAAGATACACATCAAGATACACAAAACCATACAGCAGAATGTGTATCTGAACTCTCCGCAGTTTCTCTGGCAACGCAAGCAAGCGTTGTGAAGCTGAGCCTCTGTACCAGAATAGCAGGCCCACAGTTAGCGACTGCAGCTCTGCAGATGAGGCTGACAGCATCAAGAAGTCTCCTCCAGAGAGGGAGCAAAGGAAGAGCAGAGAGGCTCCACCTTCTGCTCCAGAGATGGTGGAGTCCCAATATGAAACCGGTTACACCACCGGAGGAGACACTGGTAATGAGCTGGATCAGGACCACACAGATTACCTCTACAGGTACGTCCATACCCGAACACAGCAATTCCTCTCTTGTCGCTTTCTGCAGTGCTTATCATGCAAGGAATGCATGTAGGTAAAACAGTGAATTTGTCATACAAGCATGAGCAACCACTGCTGCAGCAAGCATTTGGGAGTTAGGTGCCTTGCACAAGGGCCGGTGCAGAGTGTCAAACCAGCAGCCATTCAGTATCAAACCTGCTCCTCTAACCTTTAAAATCTTTATGTCCTAATGTTTTGATAAAATTCCATGTAATATATCTGGAAATGTAAACAAAATGATAAAATATTCTGGGACGACGTCCTTTTATTTTTCCTCATGAATCACATTAATGCCATGAAAATACTGCTTGAGCGTTTCTAACTTTATCCTGGTTGGAGGACTGACTACTCAGTCTTAATTTGATGATCATATTTTTTTTTTCATTTCATAGACAATACCCAGAGATAATTTCAGACGAGCAGCGCCGCCAGTACAAGCGAGAGTTTGACAAGGATCTGGCTTGCTATAAAACTCTATGTGAAGAAATGGATGACATCAGCGATCAGATGCATAAGCTGAAACGAGAACTGGACACACTGGACAAAGGATCCAGGAAGTACCAGGTAGAGACACACACACAAAAATAAGAAGGCATGCATGGGACATTTTTTTTTTGTTTTCATTCCTATAATAATAATAATAATAATAATAATAATAATAATAATAATAATAATAATAATAATAATCAGCAGCGCTTATTTTTGCACTACAGTTGCAGAATTTCTTCAGCACAGTTCATCGAATTTGTGTTTCCATTCTCAGGGTGTGGCAGATGAGTACAACCGACTAAAAGAGCTGAAAAGGGTGAGTTGGATCTGCTGTTTCATAAAAATGACATTTTTGGAAACGTTCCAAATTTCGGGAGATATGCTGATTTATTTTTGACTTAGATGGTAGATGAGAGGATGGATGTCACTCATACACCTGTACAGTAAATATCAAAATTACAGACAGCACCTGCCTAGCATATTTTAGCACATGGACGGGAAGCAGGAGGAAGAGCAAGCTTAGCTGTGACTAGAGGTAACATTTCATAGCAAAGATAAAATGGATAAAGGTACCACTCTCATAAGACAGATTCTTTAAAAAAAGGAGTAATAAACACTGATTGGTGGCTTTGTTAAAAACTAATAAATCATTTTGAGATTATGTATTTTTTAGGTGGCTTAAAAAGATGTCTCCATGAATCACCATACTTTGCTTTGATTCATTAGTTAGAGTTTGTTGTTTTGATTTCTTTACTCTATAATTGCAGATATAAGAACTTGTTAGAAAGTGAGAAATACCTAATTTTTTTTTCTAAACTTCTGTCATGTAACACTGAAACCAAAAACACAGATAATGCAAATGGGCATATCGTGATGACGGAAATATTGATGTTTTTCCTGTTTGTTTGAATGTGTCTTCCATGCAGGCACCAGACTATCAAGCAAAGAAAAGAGAGAGCAAAGAACTTAGGCAAAAACTTTTCCACATCAAATGCCTGGTGAGAAACTACGACCGTGGCCTATGTTAGCGCATCTCAGCGATCAGCTGAGCTTTAAAAGCTGAAGATGAAGATGATCAGTGATGGAATTTGAAGGGACAGGGACTCATCGGCTGCTTCACACGGGTTTATTTTTCATTCATACACCCTTCTTTGCGGTATGACTGGTGACCTCAAACTGGCCTTCGAGTCACTGAACCTTTGCTCCGAGGCAGCTGTCTGCAGAGATTACTGGACTTTGGCCCGAGTGATAAACCACTCCATAACTGAACACATTGAACCTTGTGTAATTTGCACTCTCTCACCCCCATATATTAAATTCAAACATGTGAAACTGTCTGTTTTGAAAATGAATTAATGGTTTTATATGAAAATGATGGAAGCGCCTCAGTTTTTGGGATATAAGCACAATTAGACATCCGTGGTACATGTTGCTGTGTTTATTTGGCATTCTTCATACAGATGTACTTACAACACTTTCTCAAGTAGTTTTGGAAAAAACAAACAGAACAAAAGACACATTGTCATCTTTTGATTCTTTTAATAACCTTGCCATACACGTACAATTTAAGAACCTAATAAACACAAAATTAAGAAAACATTTATAGTATATTTATCCTTTTCTGTATGACGTGGTTTTGTGACTTGATGACTAAAGGAAGTATATCCAGATAACTTTCAAACGGCCCGGCGGCAAATCAAGAAGCAGAGTTTTTCCATCAATAAATGCTGAAATATGGAGTATTTAGAGTTGATACTTTTTTCTTTTTTTTTAAATATTTTGTAAACTCGCCTCTTGAAATACCAGCATGAGGTAAGTCCTGGTGAACCAGCAAATCAGGGCACATCTTTACAAATAAGTGTGATGTTTTGGTATTGAATATCCTCCTAGTGCAGTTTCTCCACCAGATCATCGCCCATTACAGTGTCGCCTCACCTCATTCACTACAGTAGGTACTCACTAAAGATCAGAGCATCAACGTCCCTTTCGTCCATCTACGTCATATCAGCTGTAATGGCATGAAGATAAGCTTCTTTTTTGACATCTGAACAGATGACAGAGGTATTTTCATGTAAATACATATATAAAAACACATTTAGGAGCTAACAGTGAAAGCAATACTTTAATATTTAAATGAACCTGGAATTACAAAATGTATAAAGAATGAAACAACTTAGCAGAGATCCAAAACAACATTTGAACATGCAAAAGGACAAAAGGTGGCCTAAATATATACACATTTCAACACATTATCAATGGATCATTACCCCCAGAAACAGCACTGATTGAAATGAACTGGTATTTCGCTGACAGTGTTGGTTATCAACTCTTGGACCACCAACTAGAGGCTAATCCTGAATGGCCTTTCAAACTGGAACCCTATTCGAATTTACATACATCGACCTGTCATTTCTAAAATAAAAAGATCCAAATAATAATACCTCGTAATATTCAGTCTGTCATATTTAAAAAATGCAACTGAAAAAGACTTTGGGGACCTTTTAAAAAGATACAAGACAAATGTTTGTGATGACTCGTTTTGTGTTTTGTCCCAAATTCATACTGAATAAACAAGGCAGTTTTAAAAAGAAGGCGGTTCCCGGTGAAGAACATTTACAGAGGTTTGTGTTTACGAAATATCAGACTTAAGCATTCTGATGTCTAATGAGGTATTAGTCCGTTCTTTGTGGCTTTTATTTAAAACCTTCATAAACTACAGTGACAGCGAGCCCTGTGAATGAATTTAAATGCATTTCTTGTCTGATTTGAAGTCACAAGAGTCCATTTGTCTCTTCCTCTATGCTGTTGTGTATTTTCATCAATCTATTTCAAAACCATCTCTGAGGATAGCGTGATAACTTTGGTGAATTTTCCTTGGTTTCACTTCTCATTTGAGCAGCTCCTTGCCTTCTTCCTCAGTGCTGAAAAGTTTCCTTTCAACGACGAGCCCTCGACGTGTGCCAGTTCAATGCACAGCCACAGCTTTCCAATGCCTCAGAGTAACACCCATGATGATAATTAATCATGTGGATAAAAAGGTCACTGTATCACAAATGGAAAAATGAGCCCAGTGTGGCAAAAATTCCTCTGCTGATGTTCAGCGGCAGGACAGTTTTGTCCTCTAAATGTAATTGTAGCAGGGTGCTGCTGCCCTCTACGTGAAACTGCAGCGTCTTTAGTTATTATGGCATGTGGGTGGTGACATGACTGGCTGTGGTGGCCATATCGGAGCCCAGCGTGAAGAGCTGTTTCGCTGGCCTGAGGCCTGGCACCAGAACCACCGGGCTGGCAACAAGATGGATCCAGCCTGGCGCTGGCTCATCTCTTCTCTGGGGGCCCGTGTGGATACAGGGGGCTCGTTTCATGAGGGGGAATAGAGCGGTTACGGGAGAGTACATATGACGGCCAGCTGGCACTGCAGTTTGATAACCACACAGATGGATAGTGATGATTCAAGAGGTTTCCTGTGGGTCCTTGTCGTCACTAATTCTAGGCGGAGACCTCATCCATCAGGGGGCTACTGTCCCGGGACATACGGCCAGCTGATCGAGCTTCCGGAGAGCTGCATGTCACGGATCAGCGTCTCGATGGGGGTCTTTCCTACCAGGCGCATAAAAAAGAGCTGGGAGATGAGACTGGCGGGAACGGCGCGCAAGGCCGGGAGACGCAAAAGCAGGCGGCCAAAGCGCTGAGGCTGACTTGGGTATTGCATCCTCTCGTACTCTGTCAGAGCCACCTGAGCCTTCTCCTGCAGAGACTCCACATGGACTGGGTCTGTTAGACCACAGGCATCTGAGAGGAATGGAGGAGGACAGAGTTACTTAATAGCGTAGGCGGGTTACATAAAGAATCGTGATGCGCTGAGAGGAGGAATGAAGTCCCCGCAAATAACATGGCTGAATGATAATACATTCAATATTGTGCCTCATCATTTTCACACTCTGAAGAACGTTTTTAAACCCCATTAACACTAAACACAACTTAAGAGTTTTGGTCCAGGTTCTTTAAGCTAGCAGCTTATGCTGGTCTTACAGTATTAAAAAGGCACTGAGCTGCATAATGACAGCTGTAATTATTCAGCATTGTTGCATTTTCATTAAGACGCCAGTAGATGGTGCCAGAGAGGATACAAGTGTCACAAGGGCAGCCCTGAAATTATGAATGCGTTTGATCAGTTCTGTAAAGTGCCCTAAGGTTCTGTTTTAGTAACAATGCCAGCTGATGAAGTAGAGGAACAAGGACAATCACCTGGAGAGAAGAGCGCAATGGCCTTGAGACAACTATACTCGGCCGAGTCCACCTGCAGTCTGGTCAGCTTGTCCACCTGGTCCTGGAACACTCGAACCTGGTCCATGAAGGAAACCACGCGCTCGGCGGACATAGGCGAGGAGTGGAAGCCGGCCGCCGCCAACAAGGGGGCCATGTGGAGCGGCAAGGCTGACTGGGCAGCGTTGAGGATGAATAGCTCGCTCCAGCTCAACCTCAGCAGCGCCACCTGTCCGTGTGTTTATCAGATAAACTGCTGTTATCATCCATTTTTGTTGCTCACTACTTTTATATTCATTTCATGAAGTGCGCAAAATTCCTTCGATGCATGTTTTTCTCTCTAAAACTTCCCAGAAGAGCTATACTTTGCCAAATATGCATTCGAACCTCACAAAAGTTCTGAAAATATCGCATTTCAATTTAACTGAGAGGAAAAACTGTCTATTCAGTTCTCTACTCACTTCAATATGATTATATGAGATTTAATCTACTAACCTGATCTGACACAGGCAGCTCGGGAAAATAAGGGATGTTTCTGGCCCACTCCACCGTGCTGAAGAGGAGCCGGGCAGCCAGTTCGCAGATGTTATCAATGCCCATGGCGTTATCTGGACCCGCCTGCTGGCTGTACTGGTGTCCATACCGACTGCTGGGGTACGGCTCGGCTCTCAGCAGCTGGGAAATGAGCTCCGACACCGGCTGACCTCCACCACTCCCGCCGTTGTTGTTGTTGTTGTTGAAGAACTCGCCACTTCCAAGGCCGCTGGCGCCACCTATTGGTGTGATGGAGGGGCTGAGGCTAGGCTGAGGTGGGATGCGACCGCGTTGAACTGCTGTAGTTGGGTTGGGGGACAAAGGGGAGGGGGGAAGGAAATGAGAGGAGAGTGAAGGAGAAGAGAGAAGAAGGGAGGAGAAACGTGGAGGGGAGATGAGGAGGACAGGAAAGGAGAGGAGAGGAGAGGAGAAGAGAAGAGAGGAGACCAGAGGAGAAGAAAAGACATGAAACGAGAGTGAAGGAGAGGATGAAAACGTAGATGGGGTAAAGGAGGGGAATTTTTTTTGAAGAGAAAACCAAGAAAAAGTTAAAACTGGGTTCATCCAGCGGTATATGTCAGATTATATAGGATTTACGCATTATTCTTCAAGATTAAGAGGGAGGCACAATCGAGCTTGCAGCACGAGGTAAAAAGAAGGTGAAAGGAGGCAAATGAGGTAAAAAAAAAAAGCAAGAAACTGAGCAAATATATTACTCCGCTTGTCCAGCTTAACGAAGGTGATTATTTTCAGTTCAAGATATTCTGGAGGAAAATTATTAAATGTACATTTATTGATGACATTACTAAAAAAAAAAAAAGCAGAGGGGCTATTGAGAAGTCTCTCAGTTGAGGTTATGGCTTCACATGGAAACCATCCTTTGAGCAGGTCAGTGAATGTTGAGCGGGCATAGGAATGCTGCTCTGTGGCTGACCCTGACCTCTGACCTCACTGTGGAAATGGTCAAACACAGGGAACTTCCCTTCAGGGAGCAATGATGAGTCTCGTTGGCATGCTTTGTTTTCGGAAAAAAAAAAGCCCAACAAATCAAATACTTTGTGTTTAAAGTCTGACACCCGACCACATGTAACGTCTAAATCCAATGAAAACAATTGGGATCATTTTATAAAAGCACCTATGGCACAGAAGGCTAATGCAGACTTTGCATCACGTGTCCCCCATCTTGCCATGTCTATTCACTTCTGTGCATCCATCGGCTTCGCACTGATGCATCACTCAGGCCCCAACACTTAAGGTGAAATCCCATATTGGATTCTGCCTGATCGAGCCAACAGGGCAGAGCATCTCTGCAGCTTCAACTGGAGGCTTAAGGCTCAGGGACACAGGTGTCTTAGCATCCCTCTCTGTCACTCTTACAAGCACTAGATTAAGCCACTTAGTACATGGCATTGAGCTGACACGCATGGCTAGCTTAGCTATGATAGGGCCTGGACAACCATGTGTCATTTTCTCTGGGCTGTGCAGCA
Source organism: Dactylopterus volitans (assembly GCA_901007715.1). Taxonomy (NCBI): domain Eukaryota; kingdom Metazoa; phylum Chordata; class Actinopteri; order Syngnathiformes; family Dactylopteridae; genus Dactylopterus; species Dactylopterus volitans. The sequence goes on along the minus strand of CAAKHG010016854.1, from coordinate 7,817 downwards.
CAAGCGGCAAGGTGATGACAAATTTAATGTTTTCTTTTTTAGGAGCAGCTGATGGACCTGCAAAATATCAGCTCAGTTTCACCTTTTAAATATCGCACACGTGCAAGCACGAGGTCTGGTATCCATCCCTTGGGATCCTGCAGATTAATGGATCAGAATGGAGAGATACCTTCTTTGCGCATGCCCACGCGGAAACACTTCTTGAGGCGGCAATACTGGCACTGGTTCCGGTGGTGTTGGTCTATCTGACACTCTCTGTTTGACCTGAAAACAAAGAAAATATTCATGGAAACACGGAGGATTGAATTACATTGCACTAAATTTCAACGTATTTTTTCTTTTAAATAGTCATTTTATACTGATGCAATAAATGCCTGATCTACTGCAGCTGTCAGGCTGCTGCTTTCACCTCAAATAAGTGGCTTTCTGGCTCTCAGTCAGTCCTCATCAAGACTAATCACATTTGTAACCACTGTCACTTTTGGGCCAATGAAAATGTGGGAGTTAAAGGGGCCGTGGCAGTTTTACAAAGTCATCATATTCCATACAAAAATATTTCAGTGTATAAAACCCTCAGTTACATGCGTCTGTAGCTTGATTCAGACACTTCATTTATATGATTGAGGGAGTGAGCTCTTCCAATACTTGATTGATGTTATCGTGCTTAGACAGCACTTGGTTACATGACTCGGGGTTATTTCAGTCCTATATTTCAGTGACTTGTGTTCACCCTTTTACTCTTACTTACAATCAAGATTATAACAGAGGACCTAAAAATGTATGTGGCAAATCATTTACAGTAATGGGTGCAATATGAACATGATGATTTCTTTCCATATGTAGGACAGAGCTGTTTCATTTATTGGCCTTGTGATATTTTATGGTTTTGCGTCTGACATTGTAGCAAAACAAGGCAGAAACTAAGAACTACTCTGTAAAATAATCATGAAAGGAGTAGGAGTAGTACAGTGATAGATGGAGTTATGGTAGATGTCCTCAACAGCAAATCCTCAGATTTAATTATCTGGAACAAGTGCATGTTTGGCACCTGGTGGCTTAACTGCAAATCAACTATGAAAGTAGTCAGTGATTAACTTCTCAGCTAACTGACTGATCAGCTCTTTGTTGCACTTCTACTTGAGTTTTGGTGCAACTTACTCTATCCCCCTGTTCTAACTGCCTACTGACTTTTAAATGCTTTTTTTTATCCTCTCACAACCTGTTTTATTTCCAAGACTTTTCTGTCATTTTTCCTTGACTCAATGTATTATTTTTTTTTTTTTTGCCTTTGTACAGCACCACGCACACACTGAGTGGTGTTCCACGAATAAACTTGCCCTGCAGCTGTAATGGCAAAATCTCCACGGTTTATCATTAATCGGGCTGTGTGCTAACACCGCTTGCTGCGAGGGGTGATCAACATACAATTTCATGGCATGAAACATAAACACCTTTTATCATGTGGCTTCATACCACCGGTCCTCGGGAGTCACATGACTTTGTGCGAATCGAACACCGGAAAGAACCATAGAAGAACTCGATTGCTCAAAAAAACAACAACAAAGAAATTACATCGCCATAGCAACGTGCAGAGCGTCCAACTCTCAGCGGTGCCGTGCGGAACATCGGGCACAGGAGCCCCCCACCCCCTCCCCTCCCCCCCGCCGGGTCGCCCACCGCGCCCCGCTCACCTGCACGTGTAGCTGAGGTTGCGCCTGACGCTCCTCTTGAAGAAGCTCTTGCAGCCCTCGCAGGTGAAGACGCCGTAGTGTTTGCCGCTGGACTTGTCCCCGCACACCACGCAGTCCACCACGCAGGCCTTGTCGTCGTCGCCGGCCTCCATGTCGCTGCCCCCCGCCTGGGGCGAGCCGTCCTCCTCCTCCCCCCTCAGGTAGCTCTTGTCCCCCAGCCCGTTGGTGCCTCCATTGGGATCTCCCCAGCCCCCACTCACCATGGCCATCGCTTGGTTACCGAACAACCGGAGAAGAAAACGCGACAGGCAGCCAAGCTTTCTGGTTGCTGTCAAGGTACCATAAATAATAAAAAGTCCAGGTTGAGCGCCTTCACTCGCTAGGGGAGAGCGTGTTTTCTTCTCGACTGTGCTCTCATGCGCTGGGTGAGATTCCTCCTCTCTTGTGTGTTGTTGTTTTTTTTTGTTTTTTTTAATGTTATTTTTGCTTCGAGTCTAAGTAAAAACAGGTTAAGCTAGAAGATGCCAAGGAGGTAGACAGCTATATGATTTGTGGAGGAGAAAAAAAAAAAGAAACACAAGAGCAGCTCAGTCTCCTCCCACTCCACTATGACCTGGAAACAGTCTCCATGTGGCAACTTTTACATTAGCATGCCAGTTTTTTTTTTTTTTTTTTTTTGCTCGATCCTCTGCGGTCCCGGTCTGCGGACGCTCCCCGGCGGCTCCT